>JAPEVG010000407.1:0-30756 GCA_029747595.1 Trametes cubensis
AGACCTCGCTTGTCTGCGGTATGAGATCATACGCCTCTTCCAGGTAGCGGCGGACAGAGGCAATGAGGGAAAACAGAGGGTCGTCTTCCTTGGGCGGCTCAATGAGCTCCTTCATGCGAATGGGATCCTTGCCTTCAATGTATTGCATCCAGCGGGTGGACACATGCCAGGGACTGATGTGGCGGTGGTCGAGCTGTGAGGATGGAAGAGCAGGGCGGGTGTTCAACTCCTTTCGCATGGCAGCAAGATATCCAGCAGAGACAGAGTGCAACTGGGCAGAACGAGGAATAACACGGAACCAAGAGTTTATGAGAGGAGCCTCAGAAAATCGCTGCATCCAGCCTCCCTCCAGTTCATCAGCTGCTACCTCTCTGTGATGTTTTTGACGGCAGTGGGCAACAACATCCTTGGGACGCTGGAACATAGCAGGGCAGAGCGGACAACTATAACCCCATGCACGACGTATTCCCTCATACTCCACCTGATTGGGCGGAGGAATGGCAGGGTAGGTTGAGAGAATGTCTTCCTCCCGAACAATCTCCTCCAGTGATATTTTGTCCACCTGAATGCGCGCGTCCTTGTGCTTGTTGTGGACATGGGAGATAACATGGCTGGGAATGATAACTGCCTCACAGAGGAGGCAGACAAAGGACTTGAGGCGCCGGTTGATCAGCAGACCCCAGGTGGCAAGGACGGCAGAAGGGACATCGTATAGCTAGGCAGAGTAAGCAATCCAAAATTCAACAAATATTCAGTTAGGCTTACATCAGTTTGCGCAGCTACTGGCTCAGATTGGTGAACAGGCTCTGGGACTTCTGGAGGATCTAGCGACATGCGGGACGTAGTAGAGGCTTGACCGGGACTTAGAACAAGGGACATTGGCCTTGGAGAGGAGGCAGGAGTCTTTGGGGAGGTGGGAGTGGAGGCTTGAGAGGGCTGAATAATATTTAATGACTTGAGAGACTGAGATAATGAAACAGTTAACTCACTACAGCCATTGTTTCAATAGGAGCATCTTCAGGAATGGGAGGGAGAGATGGTACAGAGGAAGAGCCAGGAGAGCCAGAGTGAGCAGGAGAGGAGGAACCAGTAATCTATTGAAATTATTAAAATCAATTGCATGAATATTCAAGCAGCAGAGAAGATTCACACACCTTCCATTCATGTTTATTTCTTCTGAGGTGATTCATAAGAGAACTCTGATTCTTGAACCTTGCAGAGCAAGGATGACCGAGGGGAGAAACACATTTGCAAATAATTTGACCTTGCTCATTTCTTACAATGAGCTCTGAGGGGTTATTTTCACTAGGAGGGTCCAGAGGGTGAGCACAGATAGAGAAAATGTATTTGGTGCACTGATTATAGTGCCTGCTCTCATATTCTTGGTTGCAGAGCTGGCCACAGAAGGTACAAGTGAAAGGCATCGAGGACAAAGATAAGGATAGGGAGCACAGAGATGATGGTGGTAGAGGAGTAAGAAGTGATCAAATAATAATCAACAGATAAAGGGCTGCAAAAGTGAGAGGATGAGGTGATTATATAAGCTAGTAGAATGGCCAGCCTGAAAGCTTATGTTAGCGGATGGAAAACTTACCTCTTTAGGATAGTAAGGGTGACCAGTGCTAGCCAGTACAAATAACCGGTGACAACCATGTAATCGCACCATGATGAAGACAACCAAAGCACCCCACTGACGATATCATGGGAAGACTAAGCAGTCCAGCGCTGCCTAGGAGAAGGTACTTTGGCAGCAGGATTGATCAAATTTGGGGAGATGGCACTACCAACCATCGCTTTACCGCTCGATGAGRACAGCTATCAACATGCCGTCAATCAGAGGTGGTAGCTGAGACCTCTGCCCATCTACAATCCCATGGTTGGTAGTAGACTTCCCAGCTCATCGAGCGGTAAAGCGAGCATCTTTGAGAATTTAGCAAAATTCCAATACGTGAGATGGTACTGTCAACCATCGCTTTACCGCTCGATGAGAACAGCTATTGACATGCCGTCAATCAGAGGTTGTAGCTGAGACCTCTGCCGACATATAATCCCATGGTTGGTAGTAGGTTTCCCAGCTCATCAAGCGGTAAAGCGCCGATCTTTCCAAATTTGCCCTNAAAAAAGTGAACCATTTTTGGCCGTGCAGTGTGCCCGGCCAGGATCATATGGATAGGTGCTACACCGCGCACAACGAGCACACATATCCGCACTGGCGCGGTGTAGCACCTAGGTGCTAGACCGCGCGACTGGCCCCACTTTCTTGCGCGGGCTAGCACCTAAGTGCTACACCGCGTGGTGGAACCCACATGACATCCCAAAATCGGCACTTTCGACGGTCCGGGACCAAAGCCCTAAGGCCTTAGCCGAAGGCCTAACCCTTACCCCCCTCTTTTTTTCCCTATAGGGTTAGTAAATTTATCTAAGGTGCCCGCTACTAGTGGATGGCGAGATCTCATAGTTCTGCAAAATTCCAGTTACTTGCAGAACCCCCTGAATGATAGTACTGGTCTCTATCGCGCACCTTGACACTCTTATGGAGGCTTGCTGGTGTCCTAGCAGTGCTTCGACCAACCGAATGCGGAGTTATGGATTCTTTGCCTGGAAATTACAATGGCCAGAGGTCACCTCGTGATTCATAACAGCCGTAGAATCAATTGTTGTTCCTAATTGCGCGCTGCGATGAGCATCCCGTTCGGTAATATAACACCATGACCTGACGCCCATATAGTTGCTCTTCGTTACATGGGCGGCAAAGCGGAGGGGTGAACAGCGCAATGATGATGCCTCCACGTACCAATCGCACGTCCTTCACAATTGGCAGAGAGGGCGGTCTTCATACCTCATTCTTGGATATGTGCGCGAAGGCGGAGTGGGTGTGGGTGTCAGGCGTCGACGTCGGCGCTCATAGTCTCTAGAGGAGTCAGGATGAATCACGGCAAAAGGCGCGGTCACATGACCGCGTTCCCTCGCTCGTTATCCGCCCACTCCCTTTCCCTCTGCCTTTTCGGTCCTCTCGGCTCTCGATATATCGGCGACTCTCTACTAGACTCGTTTCTCTCCCTCCTTTTTCTCGGTTTCTATGTTTGTGGCTTGTCCTTGGTTTGTCTGGTCTTGTAAATACACAAATCCGCGTGTATCTACTCAAACCCGACATCTATGATACGACATTTTGCAAACTTGATCTCGACTTGACTTTCGAGGCCTCCGTCAGTTAAAATAACAAGGTTTCCTTTCCAGAAAGGGGCCCGATCGCAGCAACTGTGGCGAAGGTGCTCGTGCTCAAGCCAGAGGCGCTAGATTTGAGGGGACGACTACGACGAATCGGCGAGAATGTGGGGGAGGACTTGGGCGCAGACCGTGACGAGCTTACGGTGAACGGGCGTTGACACGGCCGATGGTGTTGTCTTGTCCACGATACGTCCGTCGCTATTATCTCGATCTCGATACGAAACACTCACAAGGTTTCGTATACTGTACAGCCTATAAGGAAACTACCAATCTCTACTTTGGCTCCTCCATCACGGCTGGCATCGCCCCCGCTCCAGCCCAATCCATCATGAGTGTACAGGAGAACAAAAAATGTGCCAGCTTCCACCTCCTCGGGCGTTCGTATCACTCGCCTCCTCTCCGCTCTCAACGACTTCCACCGACACTCTCCCGGCGTATGGACCGAAGAGGACCGCCTCGTCAAAGCGCTGACAGGTGGATTGAAGCGAGTCAAAGTACCTTGAGTCCTGCGCGCACCGCTCTCACAACGTGTTATGACGCTAGCATCGTGGGAGGAGGACGAGTGCGATGGGCGTCGCTCACGAGCATTGCGTCATCGGCGCGTCCCTCGTCTCTGGGGCTTCTGGCAGGGCTTCAGCCACCCCTTCTGCCTTTCCATTCCATCTCTCTACTCGCAGTGAGTATGCCACTCGGCCTAGAGGTGCGACATCAACGTCAACTACAACTCATATGCATCATCATGGACCCCATCAGCGCCCGATGGAGAGGGATGAACCATGCATCTGCACCCACACGCTCGAACTAATCTAACTCGCGCGACGAGCGGGAAGGCCAAGATGAAAACTGGACACATTTGCAACGCCAGTATGGGCTCATTTCATTCGCTCAACCACACACTGATAATATCCAGCTTATTACACTCAAAAAAACCCTCCAAGTGCCGCCTGCTAGTGATCAGCAACAGGCCGCTCCGCCTCTCATTCACACACCCTCGCCCGCAGTGTGGTATACGTTGCGTACGGCTTCGCTACCACTGTTGCTAATTTCATAGCCATTTGCGACTACAGCGTCTGCGCCTCTCGCATCTGCCATCCATGCACGCTGCGCGCCGACCCTTCTAGCCAAGAGGAGCTTCCTAGACGACCGCGCAGGGGGCATCATCCATCCTGTTTCCCGCATGTTGCATGCCCTTTCCCGCGAGCTCGACTCCTTCGATCCACTCCTTTCACCGTCAAACCGAGCGCGCTGTACGAAAGGCGGTACTGGAATTGGTTCCTTGAAAGAAGCGCCTGTGGATCCCACCTCTACGACGCCACTTCGTCCGCTCCGCGCCTCCTCCTCCCACTCCCATCTCGTGTACTTAAGGTTGTTTGAAACCCTCTGTAATCTAGTTCGGTCATAAGGCATGGTGCATACAACCATGGAATGCCCGACGTCTACCATGCCCGGGCGTCGTACGGTTTAACCGCCATAGCTTCCAGAAGGCACGGTTCCATTCAGCAGCAGAGGGACAGAGGGAACGAGATGAACATCCAAGGTAACGATTCGCAAGAGCGGTATGATCAGTGGGAGTGTACGAGAGGCTTCACGGCCGCTGCGCAGGGTGTTGTCGCGCCCTCCAGCATAGTCAACACGATACGACGTTCGAATGGGTGCCGATTCAGCGCGAGGTCCAGTGCGCAAGAAAACCGCAAGAGCGTCCAGAATGCAAGCGCGGCGGGTGGGTACGCATATGGTTATAGACGTGGACGGTAACCATGCACCGACCCCGAGGGAAAATATATTGGATTCGAGTTCTGCCCGAGCGTGAATGCACTTGGTTCCGCAACGGACCCTTGCCAGGCCTAGGAACTTGTTCGCGTCCCGGAACACCGTCTTGGCTAGTGCCAGCATGGGTAGCACCCAGCCTCGCGCTCTAGCAAATTTTGATGCTATCATTATCAGCTTTCGCATGTGCATGCGAACGGACGGAACCGCGACGTTATTCGCGTGTACGATGTTTACGCTGGTGCACGCCTTTGACTGGACTCCGGATTATAGGACACCTGTTCATTGGGCATCACGAGCAGGACAACGGCTATGGATCTATCTATATCTTGCAGTCGCCGGGTTGCTACTGGCTCGAGACGTGACCGCATGCCCGATCTATTTGAGGTAGCTAGGACCTCAAGCTGTTGCACCCTGTCTGATTGTATTAGCAAAGGCACGTCTTGGCAACATCGGGCGAGGGCGCAATGTGTTGACCGATGTTCAGCACACAAGATGTGCGATATCCTCTTCGAATGCCGCCGTTGTCTTGACGGGGACAGGGACGGCAGTGCGAAAGTGCGAGGGTCATGTCGACAACGTCAACGATGAGTTACAAGTATCTGAACTTCGTCGTGTCTAGGCAGAAGATGTGGATTGCTGCGAGCGTCGGTACAGCCAGTCACCGCACTGCTACGGTCTTGTATACTTTCGGCTAGTATCGCCGCCGCGGCCTAGTCAGTACTCGTGCACCCGTCAAAGCTACTCTGACTACTCACGCCCTATTCTGCTATAGCGGTCTCCTGGTCTCGACAGACACCGCGGCGTCCATTGATGCCTTTGTGCTTGACAGCCCAGGTGAGGTGTAGACGATGGACGATATAGACGGTGTGAGCCCTACTCACCGAGCGAACCGAGCGAACATCCTTTATATCGTTTGAACACTGTCGCCGCTTTTGTGCCCGGGGACCATCCCATGGTATCCGTGTCGCGTGGATACAGGACGAAGATACGTATGAAGCTTGAGCCCTGGTCGTTCTGCAAGACATGAGGCACGCTCCTTCCCAGCTAGTCCTGTCGGGATCGCGAGGGCGCGCAGTCAGTGCCGCTGCGGCACATGACGGCGTATTGCGCGTACCGGTCACGGACGAGGGTGCGCGACATTGAACCGCCGTAAGAGGCTATGTTGACCGTTCTGGCAAACGGAATTGCCAGAAGCCCTAATGCGCATGAAGCGAGTATTGGATGTTAGCCGTGACCATGGCTCTCACAAATGCGACGTTATACGATGGTAGCGCACTTACCGCACGCGTTTGAACGACCATATTGAGTGATCCTTACCACGTGTGAGCCTCTACATGTGACGGCAGCTAGCGGTCGCCGAGTAATGGATAGATGCACTTACTGGACGTCTTGGTAGGTCTACATTCGCTCTAGATTGATTTCTGCGTAGGGCTGACACACGAACGAAAGCCCTGCTTTAGCCTGACTACACTACCGTCCGCTATTGTATGGCACATACCGTGAGTATGAGTAGAGTGCCCGAGGGCAGCGATCCCAGCTCCAGGTATGCGTGGCTACATCATCGCATGTTCCTCATACGAGTTGGTTCTGCCGGTGCTGTGTGGAGGAACGAGAGGGCAACGTCATTCAGAAGATGCACGACGAACATACCGGTCAGCTCAAGCTCTGACGTACGGCCTGGGCTTAGGCTGGCAGTCGACTAATGCTGCCCGCGAGCTGCTGAGCAGACAGCGTGACAACCGCGGAGACCCACAGGATGTCGAGGCCTTGTGGGATATAGCGACGAGAGTAGAAAGGGCCAGGAGACCTGGAGGGGCAGAGAAGAGGCTCGCCGAAAGGAGGCGGAGGGACGTTGCGGATAGGTCAGGGAGTAATGGCGTGCCCGCGTCAAGTCGCGAGCAAGGTGTCGCAGCTGCCAGCGCCAGTGCCAGGAGTACTCACTAGCTTGTATAATTCGAGATGGAGACAACATTACTTCGCCTGTCCAGATCTGGATGAGTAGAGCAGAAGACGAGCTGTAAGAGATCAAGCGAGTCGTGGTGAGAGGAGGTCAGAGGCAGCCTGAGCAGGTACTGTCACACCAGATCTCGTGCCTGTGACATGCCGCGTTCAGGGGCGCATGCGGAGGCCAAGCCTTGGCCGGGGCCCTTGGCAGTGGGCATGCACAAGCCTCCATGTCGGGACTCGGGACTCGGGAACGGGCGGTGTTGATTGCTGCCATGGCAGAGGCAGAGACAGAGGACGCCTCCCCATCGCTCCTTTGAAGACACCAGTCACCGTCCCAAAGTCGCAACTTCACGCACCAGATCGTTTTCAAGTTCCCGCCAACTTCCTCCCCGTACGATGGCAGCTCCCGCTACTCAGATGCGCCTTGCCTATGCCCAAGATAGAGCGTCTCGCCATTTAGACCATGAGTTTCCCTCACCGTTCGTCCTCACAGAGCGCGAGCCGATCACCCTCGTCGAGCTGCGCATGCGCACCCTCTCTGGCGTTATACGTTCTAAGCCGAACTGGTGGTCAAAAGTTCGCGATGCGAGCATCGTCACGAAGTGGAGGCAAGAGATCGTAAATCAAGATCGCACAATCGTTGACAAGCTGTGGGGCGGCGATGAACGCTTCGAGCATGGAGACGGCGAGAAGAAGTGGCCCCGAGATCCCATTACGGACGCCCAATTGGCTTATATCTTCGACCAGCTCGAATACGAGGCTTCTCGTTACGACGAAGCCACCGGGATCTTCGTGAGCCCTCACCACCGTATTCGTCGACAAGGTGCTGACTGCAATTGACCATAGTCCTCTGCCGTCCCGAAAGTGTACGAATCTCGCAGCTTGATCCCTGCCGACCTCAAGTCCTCGCTCATGTCGGCCGTCTCTGTCTTGGAATCCATTCCCGACGATCAGAAAGACTGGCACCCTGGATCAAACCAGCAGGTGTTGGATTTGGTTCATCCCTCGCTATACTGCCTTCGCATCGGTCATTCTTACAGCCGCAGTAGCAAGGACGCACCTGGCGCAGACTCCGTACACGTTCTAAGCTGGGAAGACTACAAGTCACGAAGGCCCGACTTTGAGGCTTTCGAGGAGAAATATTGCATCTCAAAGCACTACCAATGGCTTCCAACCGACTTCTCAGTTTCGGAGAGCGGTGTTGTGGAACCTCTTGGCTACATCAACAACATCCACCCCGTTCAGCATCGCCCCCTCTACGACGTCGTCTCATCCATTCTCTCACGGTTCGTGCCTCTCTTCAATAGAGTGCTCTCAGATTCCCTCAGCCCGGAGCCTCCGCTCGCACTTGTGCTTGATCCGTGTACTTGGTATGACCACCTCAGAAGACCCGATACGACACAGGAGTGGGATAAGTGGGAGCGTGAAGAAAAATGGCCGATCATACCCGACCCCGCACCTTTCTCGCCTCCCAGCAACGACGGCCGCATTGATTTCAAGCTCAATGGCCGTACGATGCAGGTCATCGTCAAGCTCGCCAATATCGTTCTCACGCCGGAGAACCCTAGGTACGAAGGCGGTTCATGGCACGTCGAGGGCATGGGTAATGAACGAATCGTCGCCACCGGCCTCTACTACTATGCTTCAGAGAACATCTCCGAGTCGCGCCTTCGCTTCCGAGCTACCGTTGGCGACGCGGCCGACGGAAGCGTGTCGGTGTCCTACCAGCAGAGTGACTACCAGGGCTGGTACGCCGCATACGGCTTCGCGGGCGGCAACATGCTCAACCAGGAGCTTGGACACATCCTTGCAGAGGAAGACAAGTGTGTCGCGTTCCCGAACATCTTCCAACACCGTGTCGATGCGTTTGAGCTCGCGGATCCGTCGAAACCTGGACATCGGAAGATCCTATGCTTCTTCCTCGTCGACCCCACCGTGAAGATCCACTCCACCAGCGACGTCCCGCCTCAACAAGCCGAATGGTCGATCGCCGAGATGGCGCGCGCTCCAGCGCTAAAGAATCTGCCCGTCGAATTGTTCGACATGGTGGCCGGATACGTAATGGAAGGAACCATTTCGCGCAAGGAGGCCGAAGAGCATCGGGAGAAGCTGATGGAGGAACGGGCCAACTTCGTGATGGAGTTTAACGAAAACGTATACGAGATGGAGTTCAGTATGTGTGAGCATTAGCGTCGCTAGTAATGTTTGAGCTTGTATGATACCTGGCAAGGATGAAGTGCATTCATGGGTTGTATTGATTCCGGTCTGGCTTGAATGGTATGTACTCGACCTGAGTCGAGTCTTTTGCGACGAGAATCCACAGATCTCGCCATTTAAATGCAATGACAGGTGCAATGAGATGACATACTCCAGAAAGGACGGGCCGCATGTGCATTTAGACCGCCCGTATTCTACTCACCATAATATGTCAATGAGCTTGTCCTGCTCATATACTCCATCGTCCAACTCCCTCTGCCCGCCCATGCTCATACAGGCTTGAATCAAGTTGGTGCCGTCCGGTATGAGAGTGGTTACGAACGACAGAAGGACATCCCAGCGTGGCTCATAGCTGCGTAGATATGGCCATACAACTAGCGTCTCGGTGTCTGTAACAGTTTTCAGGAGCGTACAAGGCAGGGAACAGCGAGTTGCGAGTAATTTGTGACGATGTCCGCGCACTTACTACCTCAGATGTCGCGGGTTTTCCATAGAGATACAAAGCTGTTCTCAACTCTGAGCTTGTGAAATAAGTCGCAGCACATTCTATATGCAGCCCCTGAGCTGAGGGTGCGACTACAGCATCGCAGACTCGAAGGGACAAAGGTCTGAGAGATGGGAGAGACTCGGACGCGACAATCACAGTCACGTGGTCGTGCATTGTCACGGATCACGAGTGGATCTCCGAGGCTGAGGTTGCGGCTGACTTGCTCTTCCTCCTCTTCCTCCTCCTCCTCCTCCCAGTCTGCATCTCGGCACATACAACCTCGTTTCTATTCAACAGCTCAATCTCAACACTTTGCTGCTGCGTGCTGGTCATTGCAGACAATGGCTATCTCCGACACTCAGTCTCTTCCTCTGTCGCTTGCTATGGCTATCGTCGATCAGTCCGTAACCGTCCGTGGCAGCCCAGGCCTCAAGCGTCCCCCGCCTCGCGCGCAGCCACTCAGCGATAGAGCACAGCAGAGACTCATGCGTCAGGCTGTAATCCAGGCTGAACTCGAGGCAGAAGAACGGGAAGCTCTCAAGATGACGCCCGTGAGTCGTCCACCCTATCGTCTCCCGTTTTATCCCCCGTCTCGTTTAGCCACCGTCTTACCGGTCACGTCATGCGCACTAGGAAGAGCTCAAGATCCTTCAGGACTCTGTGAAGTCCGTCAAGGCAGAGTTCACTGACCTCGACGGTCTCTCATGGGATACGCCTGCTGCCCGCGAGCTCCTCAAGCAATGGGTACGTTCTCTCATTTCTCCTCCCACATACATAGACCATCAACCGACTGTCAAAAGCACGCCGAACAAGCTGCGCTTCGAGCACAATCGCCAGAAATAACCGGCGAGATTCCTCTGCGACGTTTGAAGACGGCTATTACATTCCCTACTCCTCCGCGTATTGGCATCACCGCCGCTGAAGCCACGCCTTCCACTGAAGACAACTTCTCCCCTCACCCCGCCGATGAGGAAGAAGACACTATTTGTCTTCCGCGCGTGTCCGACTCGAGACGCAGTTCGGCTGCTTCGACCATTGTCCCCGACCGCGAAGACGCGCGTACACCTCTTCCCAGCCTCTATGCATCCCTCAGCGGCAAGGAAAACAAGACGGCTACAGACGATACTGAGAACGGCAGCCGCCCTAGCCTGCCCAAATCTTGTTCTGCTCCTCAGATATCTTTCACAAACCCGTTTGCAGGCGATAGCGGATCCCACAAGGTGGCTGCACCCTCGACCAAAGGTCTTCCACCCAGCCGGATACCTGTTCTGAGGAGCAAGTCGCTCTCTGCTAAACCGTCCGCTGTGGCGTTTACCTTCAACGTCACTGCATCAGCTTCTAGTTCGTCATTCAAGGATAATCCCACCCAGCGCATTGTCTCCTTAAATCTTAACAAGCGCGTCGACTCGCGCGCCGTTCTCACCGATTCGTTTGTGCGAAACGCCACAGCCGAGTCTCCGCGACGAACACAAGAGGACGTCACACTTATGTCGCCTGCGAAGCGCTCTCTTGCCACTGCTGGACTTTCTGCGTCCCCAACACGGCGTGTTCCCGGTAGTCCAAGCGGAACTGCATCTTCGTCAGTACGCCGCTCGAGCGACACCACCAAGTTGAACAAGTTCCGAATCGTCAGCGCGCCACCTCCCTTGACTATCCCCACCATCCCTCCTACCTCATCCGCTCTGTCAACTGTGCACACTAGCCCATCCCGCGTATTTTCCGGGCCATCTCTGGGAACTCGCCCTCGTCGTGCTTCAGTATACGACCGCTCGACGGGCAGCCCTAGACGCCAGTCTCCCACTCGCGGCAACATGACATCGCAGCCTTCGCCTTCACGAAAAACGCTGTGGCCAGCCCAGATTGATCCGAGCTCGCCGACACGGGTGCCAAAACGTCTACGCGGTCGCGACAATGCTTCGCCCTCCCCTACACGCTCGCCTGCACGTTCGCCGATGCATATGCGCCCAGGCGGGATTCCGATGCAACGCACGTAGCGTATCACCGCTCCATGTCCGTGTTAATATCTCCATAGTATCGGTCCGTTGACGTCGAGCAGTGGAACGGATGCTTGGTCGCATCCTCACGGTCTTTACGTCCATACGCCCTCATGTTCTCTCATATATCCACACTGATACCCTCACACTCCTTGGCCCTCGACGTTATGCTGTGTCCTATCCACGCTGTCGATCCTTCCCTCTGTTATAATGCTCTTGTCTCGTTTTATCCCATCTTGCCTTGTTTACTTGTATGTTCCCGCATGGTCTATAGCCACATTGTTGTACCGGTGGCGCGAGGGTACATTGTGTTACCATCGGTATCCTTGGGCCTGGTGGCTTACCGTCTCACACCCTTGCTTTGTTATCGTATGCAGTACACTCTCTTGCATTACCGCATGTACTTCTGTAGCATACCGGTCATTTATTTTACAATGCACGTATCCTGTAACATGTAACGGGGTACAGTACGTGCACCCGGTCTACGGAACGGCCCACTTAGCAGCCACTGATAAATGATACAAAAGTGGATTAGATTAGATGGTCCAGCATCGTACATATAGTCAAAGTACAGTAAGACAATAGGAGGAGGCGCGGATATGGTACGTCACCGGAATATACCGCTGTACGAAGACTAAGTATCTATGTCAGGTTGCAATAGGTTAAAATTCGCACGTCGAGATCCTCCCCCCCGCGTGCGGCTTCTTCAAGTTCACGAGTTGTACGAGGACAGGTCGCGCGGGTCGGTGCCTATGCAAATGGTTCACGTCGTGCAGCCTCCAATAAGCGACAGAGCAGAGAGAGGGCCCGATCGAGGAGCACGTACCGCAGGCAGACTCGTGCACGTCGAACTCGACGTCGTTCGTGATCGGGGTGAGCTGCGTCACCTCAGCGTTCGTGAACCACTAGCACAACCCAAGCATTAGTCTCTCCGAGCCGCGAACCGTGAAGAGGAAGGCCAAAAGCGCGCGACGTACGATAAAGTGGCCGTACTGCCTGTCGCCGTAGTTGACCTGCACGTTACCCGTCTCGGAAAGTTGGTTTGTCCCCGCGACGTACACGGCCTGGCGCCCGGGCGGGATGGTGTACGTGATAGACTTGGTAACGGTCGTGCTCGTCTCGTCCGTCGTGGACGCGCCGCCTCCGATGCTGATACCCTCGATGTCGACGCCGATGTTCGCGTTCAGCGTGGTGGACTGCGAGACTGTCTGTTGTCCGCCGAGTTGGACGGTGACAGGGTCCGTCGCGCCGCCGCAGCTGTTGAGAGGGTGAGCATAACCACAACCACAGGAAAGAAGAGCCTGAGGGCGCCGATGGGGTTACATACTTGAGTTGAGGGTCCCCGAGGACGACGAACGTCCGGACGTTTGGGTTGTTGACGACGTTCACCTGTATAAACACGTACGACTCCGTTAGCATAAGCAACTCAAGACTTTCCACGCGTGCAAACGTACAAGTGTGCACCTGTCCGCGCGCTCGAGCTTGTCCGAGCCAGGGCCACCAGGGCAAGAGTTGAACAAGTCCGTATCATTGAAGTCCTGGTCGCGAGGGAGAATGACAGAGACGGCGCGGCCTGTCGAAGTGTCGAGGGCGAGCGGGTGNCTGCTCGAGAGAGCGCGTGCGCTGGTGCTCGTGGCCGCGGCAAGGGCAAGGAGGAGGAGGAGGGTGAGTTGAGCAGGCATCTTGGACGGTTGTCAAAGGGTGTCGCGGAACAAACGAGTAGCGGTAGAGATGGRTAGGATAGGGAAGACTCGCAGAGTCTGAGAGTRGAGGACTGTGTGAGTTCACGCAATGTCGACTAGCAGWTTATATACCTCTCATCKACCTCATGCAATGCATGCCTCTGTACGAGGAGACATGTCCTTGGCATCGCAAGATATGCAGACATGAACAAGTAACGATGGCGACTTGAAGGACGCAAGTAGAGTGGATGCAATAACGTGTCGTAGACGACCAGGCTCAGGGTTGCACCRGGAGGCACATTGCCGAGAGGACAACAAGTTGTTGCGACCTGGCCATRGCCGATACTGCKTCACCGGTGTCTACTGAGGCSTGAGGTTCCGWGGGTAGGCAMATCAGACRAATTCATCGCCAGTGTGGCCGAACARCGAGACCACTGSCGCTTCCGAGGCCGCGTTGGAGGGGGCGGTACGTTGCCTCTGCTGTCGGTGCCGACGGGATGCCACCAACRCGCMACACGRTACKAGTATCATCAACRCTGCGTGRRGRYGTTCATRGCGCRRTGCCACAGCACAACRGCGCAGNNTNGNNTNNNSGNCGRGTGNAWGSGMKWGNTGGTCTGCCTATCAACGRCSYTCGAGGGATGTCAACGCGTCAATAGACCTGAGGAAACCTAAGCATGAGTGTAATATATAATAGATATAATAAGGGTTAGTACTAGGGTACGGTCGACGGCGGCCTTGTTTGAGCTCCACCGCAGCTTGGAGCGCAATGGTGGACGTCGCTACGTGACTAGCAGGTGAATATGTCCGATGACGATAAAATCGTCAGGTTGTCAAAYTGGRGACGTACTGCGMGCATAAACGTATRGRTAGGCATGAGATTGGCGAGTTATYGATTGWGAGCACAGTATGTCTTGGCGTTGGATATGGCAGATCTGCGTGGAGCATACARGTGGATNAGGACGGTGATTGCGACTGCGACCAACGGCCGAAACACTGATGTTTCAAGCCRTCTGGAGGTGAATGCTTACSTTGAATTGATCCCTTCTGATAGCGACGAGTYGGCTGGTGCGCAAGAAAAGTGGAGGACTCRYACNNNNAGTCGTCCGAGTGGGACTCTGCACACGGAGTCTACGCTGAACGATACGCCAAGTGTCACGTTCACGTGCGYGTTTCTCGTCACAACAGCTCTGAGWSASTNNNGAGTTGGTCGTCYTTTCTRCTTTTGCTTCTAGCCGTCATATGCACTTCAGCCTCGGGTGAGAATGGTCGGAACGAGGTCTACCAACAATTCAGCTCCTGCCAATGTCCGCCAAAGACCACTCCAGGCTCTGTCTCGTCAACACCGGGCCCAACTCAATGCGCTCTTCCAAGGCGACCCTTCATCCCTCTCCGTAGCCTTCTGTCACTCCTGGGCTGAAGCTCGCGGCGTMGATGTATCTATTGTCCTGGACTGGGTTCATCGCAGGTCTGCCGGCAAGCTCCAGGTCAAACAGGAGCCCGATGCGCCCACTCACACTACGGTCGGTCTCGATATACTAGCCACAGCGGATGAGGTGCGTGTCAAGCGTGAACGAGCSGAGTCTCCCGTCCTCTCGCAGCCTGCGACCAAAAGAGCGAAAATCGGCGAACGGGACCAAGTCTTTGCTCAGCCTGCTGCTCTCGTTCGCCACACCCGTGCCCACGACGGCCGCCCTCATCCTGCCTGCCTCACCTGCACCCAGTCGTCCCAGCTGCCTGTCTCTGCGCATACAGTCTCGCCTTCTCTCACTCCGCCCTTGTCGCCGTCTTCGTCTCCTCTCGAGTCTCGTCCTCTCGGCATTCTCGACGTCTCTGATCTCTCCAGGCCTCGTCCCATCCTCAAGTCCGCAGTCCACGCCTNCCCCCGCTTCTGCCTCCTCAACTCGTCCTCTCCGTCGAGTTCGCTTCTCTAAACAGCTCCATCATCAAGTTTTAATTACATACTCTCGTCGTTCCGTCTCCTCAGAGCTCCCCCAATCCGCATATAGTCACCTCGATACCACCCAGACTGCTCTACCTCCCCGTCACAAGCGCAAACAGGACGCTATCTCAAGCACTCATACAGAAAGTCTCCCATTGGTCTCCCTGTCTTGCTCCGGAAGTTCGTCAGTCTTGAGTTCTGGTCTCATGGATACGTCTGCTACCTCTTCCGCTCTGGTCTCTCCCTTGGATATTCTTCCAGCGGTCTCTTCTCGCTCTCGTATAACTGGTGGCTTGTCTAATCCTGCTTCCCTCCACTCTGTCAACACGGATACTTCTCCTGCTCACAAGAAGCGAAAGTTGTCTCTCTCACCCACCTCTGGTGAACCTGTCTCCGCCCCGACCACTGTCCAATCTCATGCGCGAGCACTCATTGCTATTCCTACACCGAGGACGCCTAGTCCATTCCTCCACCCTGACTCAAACCCCTCGCGCTCGTTCTTTTCCCCTTCGTTCTTCTCATCTTCGCCTGTCTCAGTCTCATCCGCTGAGGATGAAGTCGAAGCGCTCCTGGCGTCGTCTCCGCCTACGTCTCCTCTTTCTAATACCCGCCTGAGTGAATTTACGCCACTCTCACAGTGCCCGTCGACTCCCGTCGTCGGTGAGATTGCATCTCCGTCTCCCGCTCGCATATACGGACAATTCGTATCAACCATCCGTCGTCTCGAACAACAGGTTTCCGACGAACCAGAGTCGCGCGACGTGCAGCGTGTGCCCCTTCGGGGAGACACTGATCTTCTTACGCCATCTGCCCCATGGCCGATTCTTGTGGGTCCTGGTGATAGCGTGTCTGGCCCAAATTCCGACAATCGAGGCACTGGTGTATTCTCACGTTCTGACCCTAGCTCTTCCACCAGCCCAAGTACGACGTCCCTTCCGCCTCCTGCAGACATCCCGCCCCGTCCTCGTACGCCGCCCCACTCTGGCCCGGGAGGCGGTAGCAAGCCTGGCACACCACGGCCGGCGCGTCCACCTCGTCCGACAGCAGAGGTGTATAGCGCCTTCGCATCTTCCTATGCGCCGGCCGACAACATTAGTACAGATGTTCGAGGAGCTTATAAGGCCGACTTGCACGAACCAGTGAGCCGTGTGGTGCCTATTCCACCTCGAGTGCGGACACCTCCTGGCTCCCCGAGCGGGCCTCCTGGGCGTGGAAGTAGGCCAGGGACGCCGGCGCCGGGGAGGCCCGTGAGGCCTAGTTCGAGCTGCATTGCTGTAGTCAGTGTAGATTTCCCTCACTCCGACGTTGACGTACCTGCATCTAAGGCGAGTACTATACCTCTACGACAGCCATCTCCTTCTGCCGCAAGTCATCTGACATGTTGTCCTCTTGTCTCGTCCTCACTCCGTCTTGAACCCCAGCGCAAGCCAGGGTATCAAACCGAACGCGCTCCCAATGACAGTCCCGCGGATGTTCCTCCGCCCTCGACTCAACCGCATACACCGCCTGCATCTGGTGACGGCAGACGAAGCCAACAGAAGATGTCGAAGCTGGTGAAGGCCGGTGACCTCGATAACGACCCACTCGTCCTGACGAGCGGACAGTTGGGCGCGAAGACGAAGGGAGGTACAACGAAGAGAAAGGCGCAGTGGAAGAAACCCACAAAATCGTCGAAGAAGCGTAGTCGAGAGCCAAACAATACCACCGCTAGTTCTCCTACCATCTCAACGGTTGTCAAACTCGAGGACGTCGAATCACGCGCACCCGTCTCTCAGTCAGAGATAGTATGGACTCCTGGCGAGGTCCTAAAATTGGCCGAGGACGAAGACGACCGTGCGTCTCCGACTCGCCATTCCTCTCTTCTCTGTATAATCATTGCTCATCGACGCTTTTCTAGAACCGCTGGCGATCGTCTTGGCTCGCAGGAAAGGCCTCGGAGTGGGCGCGGCGAGCACTAGCGTGAAGCCGGCGCTGGTCAAAGACACTACGCCCTCGAGGAGCACAGCAGGACGACAGAAAGCGACTACAAACAAGGCTCGTGGTGATGCTCGAGGAAAGGTAAAGACCGAGCTTATCGAATCTACTGCTATTCAAGGTACGCAAAAGCTCGACTGTGATATTGCCAACTGTTTCCGAGTGTCGTACTCACAGGAGAGCCCTGCTGTATCGGTTCTAGTCACTGCGGCCAAACAACACGATAGGAAACCGAAAGCGAACAAGCAAGCTAAGAAGCGGAAAGACGTCAAGGTCAAGGTAGAGCAAATCACTACCGCTCCCTCATCGACTACGGCTCCCGTCAAGAAAGAACGGAAGGGGAGAGCAAAGAAAGCCCCGAAGGGTGCAAATACGAACCCTACTCCCGCTGAAGAACCTACACAGAGTGGAAGACCGAGTCGGAAACAAAGCCCCGAAGTCGGTACGGTAGGCCCGGACAACACTCTCGAGACGTTAGAAGCGGCATTAAGCAAGCAATACGAAAGTACGAATCGATCCAGCTCCTCAACAACGAATGCGACTACGACTATTCAATTCCGCGTCTCGTTCACGCGCACGCGCACTCGCTCCTTCCCGCGCCAACACGTCAAGTACGAAGGCAGGATGCATCCTCCACGCACGTTCACATATCTCCCGGAACATCTTTGGGCATTGGGCACGGACCGGTCGTTCGGGTGGGAAGCGGACGGGTTCGAGTACATGGAGCTCAGCGCGCTCCCGTGGCTTGCCGGCGTCGCGCAGGGATGGGTCACGGCGCAGACCCGGGCTCAGCATGCTCAGGAGATAACTGGCCCAGCGGGAGGTGTGGATGCATCGACCCAAGGCTCTGGTACGTTCAGTGTCGTTAGGTATATTCGTCCAGTAATCCTGACCACTCGAGCATCCATGGTAGTTCTCCTGCCCGGCGGAAGCGAAGGCGTGACTGAAGAGGAAGACGTGCGCGTACAACTCTACACCGACGGGCCTCTACCGACGTCCTTCTTGAACACATTGGGTAGGATGATGTGCGTTCGACGTGAGAGCGCTCAGAGTGAGTCTGTGTCTACGCTGGATGGTATTCCACCTCCCAGTGCGGAGGAGTCCCGATGAGCCTCGAATTCACTCATCCGCAGAGTGGATGAGTCGACTAGACAATGTGGCGCGTCCTTGTGGCCGAGCTACTTAGTAAAGTGTATCAATACATGTTACGGGTCATGTCTCTGGCTCGCGCATGACGGCGGTGCGTACAGCGAGTACTACGCGTTGTGCTGAGGGCGTGATGTTTCAAGTTGGCGGCGAGCAGGACCATCTAAGTATGTACGATACTAGATGGAAGGCTTTCAAGCTGTGCTGTGGGTCGGAGGCCTCCGAGTCGAAAGTGAAACTTGTACTCGTATGACCCGCGAATGCTTCGATTGTTCCAATACGTATACGACCTGCGCGACATTATGCCCTCAACGATATAATTGGCCGTAGGAAAGGTGCAGATGAATGTTGGAAGGCTGCATTGAACGCGAGGAACGCATCATAACGAATTCATGAAATAATCGCAATCGGTAGTGTCGTCGGTATGAACAATTAAGACGAGTATTCACTCGACTCTGCGCTTAACATGACTACGAGGACATGACTCGGCCAAGAGATGGGTTCTTGTTGAACGCTGGAGGCCAATCTGAGAGTTCCAAACTCGTACGTGATCACTGCGAGCGAGGGAACATGTGTCATGAATATCGCATTCTCGAGTACTGGTGTACACAGGACCACGTTGGGTAGCTTGGATATATACATATCAGATACACACATACGAGCTTTGGCGGCGGTCCACCCTTCAGCTACCCGCCAACTCTCTCAGAATGTCGTCGTCGTCTCCTAGTCCCGCCGCATACGCCTACGTTCCGGATTAGATACACTTTCGCTCACCGTTGGTACAAGACTTGTACCCACCTCCAGCTCGGACTGCGACATCGCGGTCGCACTTGCTGATGAACYTGCYGCYGCCRCAACTTCGCCGCCTTGCGATGGGGYGGCGGACTGCACACGCTTGAGCGCGTCGTTACGTTGGATCCATGGTTTCACGCACCACTGAATCCATCAAAGCGGCCCAGTCTCGCTCGGGTTCCGCAGGCAGCATCACGCCCAGATTTGCAAGCCTATCCGCACCTTCGTTGCCCTCGTGTCCTGCGTGCCCTTGGATATATTGTAGATGTACCTGKGAGATGGCAGAATCAATGAAGAGCRAGCTGAAGGTATGTCTCTAATACACACTTTCTGTCCTTGCCGCGCGCGCTCATCGAGCAGCATGGAGAGGTATCGAATSAGGGGCGCGTTCTTCACGGGTTCTCCAGACGCCGTCCTGAAATTGTTCTGGAGCCACTTGGGCATCCAGTGCCGGAAACCTGTCAAGGGTGAGTATGTACTACTCGCATGCAAGACCGGCTCGACGCACAGCTAATGCTATATTTCGAGTCTGTCTTGATGAGGAGGGGACGCTTTGTATGTGGAGTTGTTTCGAGTACGCGGACGATAGCCTACATGATGATGCAGTGATCAGTTTGGTCAGCGCAGCGTGTGATACATGACGCACGATAAGCTCTGCGCGATTGTTAGTCTGCGCTCCAGGACACCGTTCGGCAATGTTTCTTCACCCATGCATCCGCTGATCAGACGAGATARTAAACGCGATCGGAACGAGGAAAGCGTACCTCGCATCGTTGTCCCCCCACCACACGCCGACGCCTGCCACAGAGCCARCTTTACCGTTACCTTTACATGCGCCATCGGAATATACGACATCCCACCCGGACTCGTCCTGGATGACTTCGGACGCAAGCGCTGCCCATCGCGAATTGGAACGAGATGGTTCCTGGACGGATGTCGTAGGGGTGGAAGGGGGCTTGACGCGAGCGTAAGGTTTGCTGCCATGTACCCGTCCGCGTGCAGCAGGACCATGTTGGAGGGAGTGGGAAGAGGACGGCGTTGAGGAGGAGGACGAAGAGACGTTTGACGAGCCGATGAAGACGCCATGTTCTGCGAGATATTTCCTGGCTTGGTCGTAAGTGGGAAACTTTTGGTGCTTGTTTCCTGGAAAGCCAGCCGTCTGAGCTTGGCAGTCATCCCTGTCCACGAGAGGTTTGCGAGAATGTGAGGCAAGTAACAGAAAATTGGGGGTGACGGACRTACCCACCATGAGTTGTAGACACCAGGTGTGCGTCCTCTGGCGACGGCGTAGAAGCCTGGCTTGCCRGACTTGACCATATCGTCYGCTAGGCAGAATGGGATGTCGACTGATRTACAAAGTCGRCGGTTTGTRGTAGGARTAGCAGCCCGGAAGGRGAAGAGAGMAACGTGACTCGTACGAGTTARAGCAGYCGTATAGTACTTTGTGAGGACACGAGCGAGAGCCAGAGTGGTCGTCGTGGTCAGAGAGAGAGAGCAGCTGTGGCTGAGTCGAGCGTTACCCTCCTCCTTGTCCCGCGACGACCACCACGGCCACGACGTCTCCAACGTTCCTCTCGCGCGTATGAGCAATCATGAAGACTTGTTTGAGGCGAGCGTGCTGGAGGTCGTAGCACCTCAGCCGTCCCTCGAATTCCCCGTAAACTACCACAGTGATCAGGCCGCGGACTGGATCGCTCGCCTCCGCGGCCCATCCGGCGACAGGAAGGTCGCGTTCTTTGGTACGCCCAACAATGAACTCGGTAGTGTTAGGATACTCATGGTGCAATACAGATGAGAACTTGGACTTTCTTCTCGCTATACGCTTGCCGTCCTCCGACCAGGACGAGGATCAGCAGCCTTCATCCCAAGCCGAGCCCGAACCACCGCGGCAGCTGCTCTCCTTCCTCGCGCACCTCCAGATCTCATACGAAACCTCGTACATCTCTCCATCTGCCACAGCTCCCGACTTGCCCACCAATGCCGCTCGCCTGTCCATGCCCCCACCTCGCACAAGCTCCATGCAGCGCAACAGGCCAGGCCCTCTCCTCGCTGGCCATCCCTCCATCTTCCCTCCGCACACTCCCCACCCCATCCCCGCTGCCTCCGAGTCCGATCTCAAGTACGTCCAATCACAAGGTACCCCGCTCATCTCTGCCATATGGGGCGAGTCCGACTCTCGCGACTCTGAACAGTTCGCGCTCCTCTGGGACGCGTCCGAACGCTGTTGGCTCGCTCTTTACAAGATCTCTATTCTCGTCTGTCAGTATCCAGTATGCCGCATTGCTCTCTGACCCTGACCTTCGCGCCCCCTGCAGTGTTCATGCTCACCAAGGTGCCCGACCCTTTACTTTGCATCACCGTTTCCACAACCCTCCGCAACAAACCGCTCGCCATCACTCCCGCACGGCAGACTCTTGCCACCATGATTGATGCTGCAGGCGGCCTCAAGTCGGCATCTATACCTTCCCCAGCTAAAGCTAATGGTGCGCCTGATCAACACGAAAGTGATGACGAAGAGGTCCTCCCCGGCCTTCAGGAAGTGAATCTACTGGAAGGATTATCTGCTGGTGGGCCGTGCTGCACGTCTCATATGATTATTTCCACTCACATCTTCACCAGGCCCCACTTTCTCGGATCCTGGCACTTCTCTGAACCTGCCATCATCTCGCCTTGGTACGAACACTCGCATGCACGAGTTCTCCCTCGGACCACCGCCCTCTGCGTCTACGAGCACTCCTGTGCCTTATGCAACCGGCGTAACTTCGCCTCCCGTGTCGGGAACACTTCCTCGCGCGGCGACCTTGCGCAAATCGTTCCGCAAAACGCTCAAAACGCTCTCCGGCTTCCGCGTGCGTATGCGCACTGTCTTCGTCCCCTACTTCCTCCTTCCGCAGGAGACGAACGGTGTACATACGCGCAAGGTCCGTCATGTCAAGAGTCCGCGTGCAGATTCTGGCTCGGAATCCGACTCCGACTCCGACCTTGACAACGATATCCTGCAAGAGCAGGAACAGCGTGAGGCTGGAAACGAGGAGCACACCGTCGTTCTCAGTGTCGAAATCGAGAACGTGTTCGCGGAACCTCATGTGCCTTCTGCCTTGCCGACATTTCACTTCGAGGTCGAACGCGCAGATGTGACCGTGGGCGGCACCGGCGCGCGTACCGCCCTTGTCGGCTGGGGCTCTCGGACAGGCGATCTCTTTCCTTTGCGAATAGGTCCAAGAGAACAAGTCAACCTGCTCTACGCTGTCTCCTTCTTGCGGGGCCCAGAGGTCGACGAATTCTCTCTTGCACGGCCTCCTGGACTGGACGGCAAGTCCGCGTCGAATGACGAGCTTCAGCGTGCGGTTTCCATCAACATCAGTGGACGGCCGTACGAGGAAGCTTCAGGCGAAGTATCATACCCGACTCATACGTATCAATCCAAGTGGAATTGTGTACTTGATCTCTCTTCGTCTAGCGTGTCCGACAAGAAACGACAGTCGGACAGCCTCCAAGACATAGACCATCCCACACAGTTTGTCCTCCCTACACCCGCCTCGCCCTTCCCCACCGCCCCCGCGCACCCAACGCGCACCCTCACGCCCATGACCACGCGCAGCGTCATTCCTCTCACGGCCGTTGCTGGTAGCAAGCGACATACCATCGCCGTCACCGAGAGCCCCGCCTCCGAATACGCGCGCATGCCCAAGTCGCCCATGAACTACCAGAGCTCGACCTCCATGCTCAATCCCGCGAACCAACCGCCTGCCACGCCTCACTCCAGCCCGACACCCACGGGCCTCGGGTCCGGGCAGACCCTCAGCATCCCGTCCAACCGTGCATCCTACATTCCRCCCTCTGTCGCCCTCCAGACGTCGTTCCCGCGCTCTCCGACGACCTATGGCGCCCCGATGAGCCCGCCGCTCCCACCGCCACCATCGAACCTCAACCCCCTCGGAACCTTCACGCACTCCCAGACCGACAGCGTGAGCACGATCAACGAGGTGCTCGACCCTGCGACCCCTCGCACGCCCGCATACCCMGCATATCCCTCCTCGCCTGCGCCTGTTCCCCCAACGCCATTCTGGCAGACACCCATCGCCCAGCAGTATGCCGCGGGCGCGGTCGGGCCCAGTGTTGAGATTCGCAGAGAGCGCGGTGGAAGCTTGCCACAAACACCAGGTCCGACCGTAGGTGGATTCGGCGCCATCACGGGCGGCTTCCAAGGCATGCAACCGGTCCCCGCACCCAACGAGAAGAGGTCAAGCCAGGTCGACGGCGCTCACGAGCCCATTGTGATATCCGTCGGTCTGCTTGCGCCCCACCACCACACCCCTGCGGCAGTAGTCGCGAAGAAGGGCGCAAACGGGAAGGCGCATCACGCTGGGAGACTATACCCGCTCGACCAGTTCACGCTCGACATCTTTGTCTTCAACCAGTCATCGTGGACGCGCAGGTTTGAGGTGAGCTATCCCGAGGAGCGCAGGCGCCGCCGGAAAGCGAAAGAGAGCGGCCAAAAGGGCGAGCTTCACCCACCAGGAATCATCCCATTGGAGAACCGTGTTCGGATCGGGTAAGGCCCGCCTCCCTCTGTTGTGTATAGAGATCAAAAACTTACGCTGCCCCTTCAGACCCCTTTTACCGTCAACATGCCAGTCTGTGCGTATGGACTTCCTCGCCCTTGCACCTGGCGTGCACTCCATAGATACCCTTACACTCACGGACATCCAAACGGGTTTCGCCATGAACCTTCGGTGAGTCTCCTACCAGCAACAGGCCGTTGCATTCTTGCTAACTTCTCTCGCAGTTCGGTTATAGACATCATTGTGCACGAACCTGATAGCCCAGCGGAAGTTAGCGTATAATCACCTCGGTCAAGGGTAGAATACCAACCTGTAGTAGTCACTTCGGAATCACTGGGCCATTGATGAGTCCGTACTTCGGCACATTCATTTTGAGGCTTGATGCAACCACATAGCAGCATCGTGTCTGCCCGATAGGCTTCACAGACCCCCAGTCATCACATCATGCAGCACAATCCATCGTGAATTACTACCATAATACAATGATGCCAGAGGGGGACAATACACGAAACAACACACAAAATCACCGACGATCCGTCTTGCCCATCTTCCGCTTGCCTGCGAACAAGTGCTTGGGCTGTCAAGAAAGATCGATGAGCGGGTGCGTCCTACTAAGCGGCGAGCGTACAGAAGTGAACGTACCATTTTGGTTTTGATGGCGCGGTCGCTCTCTCCGGCGCGCGCTTGCATGTTGCGTTCTCTCTGCCCGAGATTCCGCAGCTTGACCGCTTTTGATGCTTGCTGAGAGGAAGAAAAGGCCACCTCAGTATCAGACGACCATACACTGCCCGTACTGTACTCACCGCCTCGTCCCGCAGACCAGCAAGTTGACGATTTGATCGAGGGTGCCTCGCGTTCTTCGCAATGACCGCGCCCGAGTTCGCCTTCGCCCGCTTGAGCTTCGGCACCTCGTCCCCGTCGACGTCCATCCACTCGCCCTCGCCCTCCCCGCTCTCGTCGCCCATCTCCTCGTCGACGTCCATCTCTGCTTCGTCCTCCTCGCGCTGCCGTTTCCGCTTCGCGCCCTGCACCTTCGCGAGCATCTCCGCGCGCTCCTGGATCCGGCTCGGGTCGAGGCCCGCCTTCGTCATCTCTGTCGTGAGCTCCGTGAGCGTGCGGAGACCGGCCGTGCGGGGCAGCGCGGCGCGGTTCTTCATTGCCTTCTTCGTGCTCTGCGAGATGAGCTTCTTCTCGCGTGCTACCTTGGCCTCAACGGCCTCGCGCTCGTCCTCCGAGTCGAACTGTGAAAGGGCATCAGTTTATATCCACGGCGCGAGCTGACGTAGAACCTACCATATCAGACTCGCTGTCGTAGAAGCCCTCCGCCTCAAGCTTCTCCTCTTCCCGCTCGAGCGCTTCGAGCTTCTCGAGGATCTCGGGGTCGATGAAGTCCGCGATGTTCTTGCCGTCCATGATCTCCGGCATGATGTCGTTCTTCCACTCCTCRTTCGCAAGCATGTAGTTCTCTGCAATATGATGTTTGAGCGTCTTTGCAGCCACATCTCACAACGCCCACACTTACTCTTGAGGTTGATGTTGTACACGCCTGCGCCGCCCTCCTCGAGCTCGATGTCGCGCTCGAGACGACGGCGGYTGGGRTCRTTCTTGTCGAACTTCTTGCGCTCCTTGACCGCCTCCGGAATGAACGGCGCACGGACGACATCGTCACGCGGCTTGGGCTGCGCGACATGGAGACGGTTGAGGATGGCGTTGACCTTGTTGCCCYTGAGCTTGGTATCGACACGGTGCTCGAGGAGCGCATCGCACGCGGTCGTCTTCAGGGTCATGACGCCCTCGTCGGTGTAGCAYGACACCTGGACGTGGCGCATGCCCTCCGCGTTGATGATCTCRTCGACCATCGCACGACGCTCGGGAGTGAGGTCGTCCAGCCGCGCAACATCGGCYTTGTTGAGGACCAACACCGTAGGCTTGTTCGCRAAGAGCGGCTTGATCGAATGGAAGAGCTGGCACTGYGCCTCGACGGAGTATCCGCACTGCTCCGAAAGATCCATGAAGTAGAGAATGCAAGCCTTCAAGTGCGCRAGCGCCGTGATACTCTGCATCTCAATATTGTTCATCTCCTCCAGCGGGTGGTCGAGGATACCAGGCGTATCGATCACCTGCCAYCGCATGTAACGGTGGTCGAGGTGCCCCACGAAG
The DNA here is from genome assembly GCA_029747595.1 of Trametes cubensis. NCBI lineage: Eukaryota > Fungi > Basidiomycota > Agaricomycetes > Polyporales > Polyporaceae > Trametes > Trametes cubensis. The sequence continues at coordinate 25,905 of JAPEVG010000407.1, forward strand.
AGAGACTTGGTCGTGAACGCATACGGCTGGACGTCGACGTCCGCGCGGGTGACCTTRTTGATGAACGACGACTTGCCRACGTTCGGGTATCCACAGATGAGGAGCGTGCGCGCGGTGGGGTCAATGGCGGGCAGACGGGAGATGTGCTTGCGGACCTCCTCCAAGAACTCAAGGGCCTCGTTCTGGCGCTTCATGATCGTCGCCATCCGACCGAGGGCAGCGCGCTTGAGCTGCTTGCAGCGGTAGAGACTGTCGCCGAACTTGAGCAGACGGACATAGTCCTTGGCGACCTGGTCGATGAGGTGACGAGCAGTGCGGAGCTGGCCAAGTGCAAGCTTATAGTGGTTCTTGTCGTAAAGGACGTTGAGGAGGGAGGAAAGGAAGGGGTGCAAGTCCTAGAGGCCTGTTAGCATCCGTTCCTTCTACATTCCTTCCGGGCTTCTGCATTATATGGATAGCACTTACGTCGATGATAGGGAACTCCTCCAAGATAGCACCGAGCTTTTCGTCAAACGAGTCCTGCGTGAACTTGACCTTGCGCATATAAAAGTTGCGGATCCGGCTGATCTTGAAGTTCTTGTGGATCACCTATRGTGCACATCTCCGTAAGCATTCAATTCCTCCATAGCTCCYCACAAACGATGTTYAAAGGACGCWGYACGCACAGTCGGRGTCTTGCGCTGAGTCTTGGACAGGACGATGTCCAAGAAGTCCGATGCCTTGGGCACCGGAGCGATCGCCTTCAGCCCGCTCGTCGACATTTTTGCTGTCCTTCTGYGCTGTCCARATATACAAAGNAAAGMGCGACGCAGSRRCCGAACGAGAAAGAGRACGGAGACGAGCGGAGAGGGAGGAGAGGGAGAAGRGATTGGAGAGCTGCGAGGCGGATGGCTGCCGTGCGACGATTTCCAAAAACRGGCAGCACGGATTCGAAAATTTGGATTACATAACCTCRCRACCCACGTGCGGCTAACATYCACCACTTAGCGCCCGATACTCAACGCCATCGGCTTACACTACAAACAAGGGCGGCAGGATATATTCCGTGGTTACATACAACAGGAATGAAGAAGAAAGGTCTATCTACTGACGGCAAAAGRAAAGAAGAACATRTACACAAAAGGATACTGCACTGATCCNACCCGACGTGGGCAAGTGAGTGCAATAAGTAGCAGGAAGGGAATTCGCAAACGGAGATATATCCAGACCAGAGAATATCTGAACTATGGCGATATACGGAGGCGTTAAGAGGGGCAGGTCACATATCAAGGCGTGGATGGGTATGCCCTACGACACCCCGTGTTCCCGTGATGATACGTGAAATGTTACAAAGCTGGAAAACATCAGTAGAGGAGGATGTAAGCATATGAGAGGAGTGGGGAGAAGCAAAACCGAGTCAAGATCAGACACTGGAAGAGGGGGTAATCGATGGAAGGGAATCGAGAACAGAGGGAATCAGGCCAGAACATGTCGTAAGCACGCTTCCGACGTCCTGGCAGACAGAGTCACCGTCAGCATAGCAAAACCCGAGAAACAGACGTCGTCGTCCAGAGCGTTGTCCATAACGGACGCAGTAATAGTCATCGCCGTCATCGTCATCAAGACGTTCGTTCAGTCCCAGTCGATGGTGATACCACCGGGCACAGCGCCAGCAATGCCAATGCCACGCTCGGCCTCCCTCCGGAGGTACCTCATCGCACGTTTGTCATTGTGGATGAGAGGCTCGAGCAGCTCGAGGCAACGGCGGTTATGATCCTGTTTTCGAGCCCATTCAGCCAACACGCCTGACATGCGACACCGAGACGGTTTCGCCGCACCTTGAGCCACTGTCTCTCCTCCTTCGAGAGCATAACGTCCTTCACCATCTTCGTCTGTATGGGCACGCAGGTGAGACGCTCAAATCCGAGCCACACATCACCGTTGAAGCCCCCTTTGGTCTATTCACATCCGTGTTAGTTCGGCGAAACACGGACGAAACGACCTACTGGAACCTACCTGGACGCGCCGGACCACTAATGCCGACTCAATGCGCATGCCCCACTTGCCGTCGTTGTCTACCGAGGCCCATTGAAGTGAGCGTTCCGTGCGTCTAGACAGTAATAGAGACCACTTACAGAAGCCGGGCTCATTTGTGAGCACGTGTCCCGCCACGAGGGGCACCTCGGACGAGAACGACTGCGGGCCCTCGTGGACGTTCAAGAACGAGCCGACGCCATGGCCGGTGCCGTGCTAGAATAGCCTCAGCATCTGCTCAATGATTGAATCGGCACGCACATACCATGTAGTTCAAGCCGTCCTGCCAGAGCGCCTTCCGCGCCAAGACGTCCAGCTTTGCACCGGTCGTGCCCTCGGGGAAGATGGCGGTATCAATCGCAATCTATACGTCTCAATCAATTAGCAAACCGTACGCCGGACTGAGGGGATAATGCGTACATGGCCTTGCAGCACGCGTGTGAACGCCTCGCATTGCTCGGACGTCGGCCGACCGAAATGTACGGTCCGGGTCGTATCGCATGTGCCGTCCCGGTATTGCCCTCCCGAATCGCTGCATGGTACGAATCATCAACAACGCTGCTCCGTGATTGAAGCATGATACTCACTTGAGATATGGCGTCAGGCGGTCAATCATCTTGGCGGTCTCCTTGTGGGGAGTGTAATGAGGCAACGCTGCGAAATAGAGTCAGTCGAGTGTCGGATTTCAGGTGCCTAGGAGCCGTGCTCACCGGCATTTTCCCCGGTAGCTGAGATGTTCTCGTACGCGAGACCCATGTAATACTTGTTCTTGCGGCGGTACTCTGTCAAACGCCACGCTGCCTCGTATTCGGTGATGTCGTAGCCCTGCTGCATCTTCTCGTCAAGCCAGGCAAGCCAACGCACGTACGCAGCACCATCGCGCAAGTACGCGTTGCGCAAACCTCGGATCTCCACCTCATTCTTGACGGCCTTCAGCTCCTCAACATAGTTCGGGAGTACCGTGTATCGGAAGCTCGTCAACATGAGACAGATCGCGTACGACGTTTCGGGAGAAATGATGACCTATGTTCCAGTAAGTGGGTTGAAAGGCAGGCCGATCGCAGTCGGATCACTTACATTGCCTTCGCCCCATTCCTTGCGACGGAGGAATGTCCAGATATCGTTGTAGTCACGGATTACAACGTTGATGGTTTCAAGGTACGCCTGTACCTCTGGCGTGATCTTGGCCGGCTCGATGAAGAGAGTGGCACTCTCCAACCCAACGAACAGGTAGGAATGGAAAACTGGGTTGAAGGGAATGTCGTCTCCACGCAGATTGAGCAGCCAAGCTATTCGACAGATGTCAGGTCGACCAGATGGATACGGGACCGTTAAACCTACCAATGCAGGATAGATTCGACAGCAGGGTGGCCGTTTGGATCTGCGATGGTTTCGGTTCCGACTTTGAGTAGGACGGTACGGCAGGCCGCTGCCGCTTGATCCAGTCTCGCAGCTTGCCCAACTTCTCGCCCGCACCAAGGCCCGTAAACTCCGGAGGCTGTACGTAGATGGGCTCACGGCTCCGCTGAGGCTTGTCGCGCCAAATCAGGTCGACGAGATTCTGCGGCGGATAGTATAACTTCGCATTCTTGGGCTTGAGCGCATTGTTCAGCGCAGTTGCCTTCGCATACGAGATGAGTCGCGCGTCGATACCGATCTTGCAGTTCTCTGCGCGTTCGACGAGCCACTCAATCCAGTCCTTGGGCCCATTCATGGACCCGGCAGGTACGACGATCCAGTTGGGGTCGAGCTCTTTGTGCGCTTGAGCCCAGTAGCGAGAATCGGTAATTAGGTACGCTGCGGTCGGGGATATGACTGCCTGCCCTGCTGAGCCGGTAAAGCTATCCGCCTGTGAACGATAGCTCGTGCTGGAAGAGATGGGTGGCACATACCCGGAAATCCATTCGCGGCGCTTATCCGAGACTGCAATATATTCAGAACCATGAGAATCCTCGCTAGGAATCACACTACATGCGCTGTAAGCACACAGAGACAGCGAGGGATCCGCGGCCACTCACTAGTATGCGAGTTCGTGTTGCCTCATATGGTCACGAAGGGCTTCGAGTCTGCTAGCGGTGTCTTGTCTCACTGGGGCAGCATCCTCATCACGCATCTTACGCTCCAAAGCCGAGCCAACGAGCGTACTGGACGACTCGGAGGGATAAAGGGTCGGACGACCACTCCTGGTGGTGCTCTTCGTCATATTGGACTTGTACGTCTCGGAGCGCTTGAGCATATCCTGCGGGAAAGGATGAACGCCCTGGCGGGAGCCGCCGCCGGTGGACTGAGACCGCGAGCGAGCACCGCCGGGGATGGGGTTGAAGGAGACGGCGGTTGGTCGGCCCTGCTCCTGGAAAGAAGAGCGGTCGGACTGGGTACGACTGGAGCGGTAGGAGCGGGAGTGGTGATCAGCAGAACCAGTATGCTGATAGACGGGAGGAGGGGTAGACTCGTGGTCGGGGTCTAAGAGAGCCTTCTCTCGATCCTGCTGACGCTCCTTGTCCTTCTGACCAGTGCCCCAACCATATCCAAACCCCCACTTCTTGGTACCAGACTTGGACCTTGTAGCGGCGGTGTTGGAGCGCTTGAGGACGGGGTGAGCTGGGGTGACGTCGCGTGCAGCATGGTAGTCACGGGAGAGGTTGAAGGACTCTGTCTCAGAGTCGAAGGTGAGCTTCTCTGCCTGAGAGGCGGGATGGGAGGTGAGAGTGGCGGTGGGAGAGTAGGAGGCGGAACGTTCGAGGCGGCTGATACTGGAGCGTTGGGAGGTGTAGTCYTCGGTTAGAGACTGTTCGGAGGGAGTGAGACGCTTCCTTTGTTTCTTGCCAAAGAAGGCAAG
>JAPEVG010000408.1:0-30631 GCA_029747595.1 Trametes cubensis
CGCGTCGGTCATTGCGGTGCTTAGACGTCCTGCTCCATTGCATTCTAGACGTTGGTCTAGCAGTCTATCGAGCCAGAGCACTGGTATCGAGGCATCATAGGCACAACAATATTTATCAATGTGCTACGGAGACTGTTCAGAACCGTGAAATCACCCGATAGTCAAAACAGCTGTAGCGAACTGTGATAATCTGCGGATAGTGAATTTAACTGTCTAATTTTACAGCGTCTAGAACACTGAAATTAGGCTTTCATTACTCTGTCCATTCATTATCACTGTTTTCACTTCCCACAGTGACTACATCCTCGGGTTCGTGACTAGCCTGAACCCGAACGACGGCATAGGCAGCGAACGTACGTCCCATTCTAAGGCCCGTTGAAAATCGTTCCCATGCTGACTGACGCGGTGAATGATTCGCAAACGCGCTGCAGGTCCGTACTGGCCACAGTACACGCCGAGCAATCGGGTGCTCATGCAGCTCGCTNGGGGGGAACACGACGGTCATCCCGGACGACTATCGCCAGGCGCAGATCGCGTTCCTCAACTCGGTCTCGAGCGGGTTCGGGCAGTGAGCTTGCGCAGGCTTCTTGACGACATACGTCGGTACTGTCATTTTCAAGGTGTTTGAATAGACGTCGGCATCGTAAACATAGAGCTTGTAATCGTTGGGCGAGCGGCATGTTAATCTACATAAACGTACAGCACTCAGCAGGGCTCCTCGCCCTCCGCGTCCTCAAGAAATCCCGATGAGCCCTTTCACCCGCCACATCCCATCCAGGGCTGCCATCTAGTACATGAACGCACACGAATATGAGCGCACTATGCGGATTCACGCCACTCCCCGGTCATAAGAACTCACCAATTCCGCGAAGCCGTCCTCCCTGATGACCTCTGCCACAAGTGCCTCGAGCTCCGCTTTCGGGAGACCGTACACGCTTGTTCCCTCTTGCATGCTCAACGTCGTCATAATCTTCTCTCCTGTACTATCCTTCTGACTACCGGAAGCCATAGTGGAAGTGACGTCTAGGCTAGGTGGGGCAGGAGCAATGGTTGTTGCATCCCCTCCTGCAATCTCTTCCCTAGTAGAGCCACTGAGCTCACCAGGAATAGCAGTAGAAACCGCAGAGGGAGGCACAGGCGGAGGCGGCATCAGTTCAGGAGAGCTCTGGCGAAGTCGGCCACTGCCGGAACGCGGTGGGGATGAGCTCGCGTGTGGAAACGAAGAGCTCGGGAGATCAGACACATCGCTCGATGCTGCAGACCGGCTCGAGGTTTTGTCTAATTGAGGTTTAATTTGCACAGGGAGGCCAGTAGCAGCAGTGTCCCGGGTCGCAGTCGCAGCAGAACCAAGAGCAGGCGCGTATGGCAGATCAAGAGCAGCAGCCGTAGAATCATGGGATATAACAGGAGCATAGACATCGGAAGAGCGATGAGAGCCTGAGCTAGACGCGTGAGCAGCCGCTGCAGACGAGACAGACACAGCAGACGAAGGGCGGCTTGATGAGCTATATGCCCCTTCTTGCCGGCCCAGGGTCACCTCACTCCCGACCTCAGTAGTATTAGCACGATCAGAGTGCATCCAGTGTCCGGCAGCCGAGTTCCGGCTAGAGGTTAACGACGAGAGCGCTTGGTTCGAGTAGACCCCTTGTCCTTGGGACGCGGTATGAGGCTCCCAGCCCGCAGATGACGATGAGACCAAGGTGGAGAAGGGAGGCAAAGAAGTCTGCGTGCGCCGGATCGGAGCAGCGGGAGCAGGGTCGTCCACTGCCATGTGAACAGTAGATTGCGAGGAGCGCAGCATGCTCTGCGAAGTCGCCTGCAAGGCTGGAGTTGCCAGAGTCGATGATGCGGAGGGCTGCGTAGCGCGCGGTCGGGTGTTTGTCTGTACCGTTGGGGCTCGCGCTACGCCTCTTGTNGGGGGGCGCGTTGGCCTTGCATGGACAGACGAAGCGGATTGAGTCGACGAACGTGCTCGCGGCAGCGGCGTTCTCAAACGCGATCTGGAAGCGACGGTATTGCTTCCTCGGCGAACAAGACATACGATGCGCGTCGTAGCAAAGTGAAGAAGAGTGTTAGTGAAGTGCTCCATACGCGCGAAGACATACGCATATAGGCAGCACTTACAGGTGTTGCGCCGGTTGGGGCGACGCGTGGGTGTTGATAGCGGAGTCCGACGACTGCGTCCTGGTATACCGCCTTGAGGGGTATACCGTGCATGCTAGCTTGTAAGTTGGGCATTGCAGAGTACGTCACCAGGTCAAGGTCTTCCTATTGACAGTCATATCATCATTGTCAATTGCATGCAAGGCAAGGCTCGCGAAAAGACATTCCGAGAAAAATAGAAAGACGTACGAAGACGACCTCTCGCTGATCAACGTCCATCGCGTGTGGGTCCGCACTAAACGTCCACACAATCCGCAGCCGATACGACTCGAGGTGGCCGGTGGTGTCCTTGCGCGTATCCATGGTGAGTTTGATGACTGGGTTGACGAAGTGCTGCCATTGGAGCTCGGCCTGTTCGGAGGGCGTCGTTGGCGTGGAGTGGTTGTATGCGCGCGAGTACTTGACGAGTTCATAGGTAGCAGTGGTAGTAGTTGATAGCGACATTATACAATGCCAAACCAAGGAGAGAGCTCGTCGGAGAGATGGAGGAGTGAAGGGCGCTCAGTGTCATCCCCAAAATTATAATATGATTGTTGGTCGTTGGTCATGTGATCGCGTATTTCGCGAAAGCACGGTCACTAGTGCTGCCGCGAGACAAGGCAACCTTGAAGGCATGCCTTGCCTTGCCTTGACGGCATCTCGGCATGGGCAACTTGAAGGCGCCGTGAGCTAGACTGCAAGGCGCCTTCGAGCACCTTCAAGGCAAAGCACCGCCAGAGCCTGTCCCCAAGAAAGGCAATTTATGCATCATGTGACGAGCCCAACCGTCGGCCGGACCCGGAGCAAACTCCTCCAACATGTCTAGCGACATTCCCGCTCATTCCCGTCGTTATTGTTGTCGCTGTCTGCTAAGTAACTACGTAGTGCTAGGTAGTACTACCTCGAAATGCTTGAATAGGAATTGGCCTCGACGGGGGATTGAATTTTGTCGCAAAGTCCAAGCCCGCAATACATGCTAACTAACCCGAAAGCATATAGGGTGCAACTCTCTTCCTTGTCCAAGGCTGAGAGCATATGCGCATCGATACCAGATAGCAGAGGCCTACAAGGGGGTTCGCAGGGGTTGACGCCTTTCAAGGTATGGCAAGGTACTTCAAGGTCACCTTGAAGCGCTCCAAGGCCACTTCGATTTCAAACTCCGCTGCCTTGAAGGCGCCTTTTACCTTGCCTTGCGGCAGCACTAGTCGGGAGGCTGATGTGGATTCTGACGACGACGGTGTTACCTGAGACTATGGTGTACGCTGTGCGACAAGCTAAGATATTCCTCTTATCTTCCCCCCGCACATGGCCGCCATTTCATCTGGGGACTTGCGTGTTCTATTCCCAAGCACGGAACCTTGGAATCAGAATCGCTCGGCGGGAAGGCCAGATGTGGGCGCGACCACTTACTCACTGACAGCCAGAGAAGAGAACTCCAAGCTCACGGCCTGAGGACGATAGACCCATCCTTGACTTCTCCTCCCACTACCGCCCGACTCGGACTCGCCGTTCGCCATGGGCTCCGTCGTCAGCAAGGCCCAACTCCTCTACCAAGCCCTCTCTCAGCTTCGCCACACATACGACGTGCTCAGGAAGCGCATCGAGACATCCCCTGGTCTACCCGTCCCCAATCCCACGCTCCCCCTATGGACAGTCCCTCCGGCGCCCATCCCTCCAAAGTCGGATCCTATCGACCTACCGGAGCATGCGGATGTCGTGATCATTGGCTCTGGCATCACCGGCACTTCCGTTGCCTATAACCTCCTCGCGCGCGAGGCGGGATTGAGAATAGTCATCCTTGAGGCTCGGCAAGTCTGTTCAGGGGCTACTGGCAGGTATGCTCGTTCGCGCATATACCGCTCCCGCGATTGAGAATATGGCGTCTCAGAAATGGGGGTCATGTGAATCCGCCACTATACCACGATCAGGCGGAACTCAAGGAAAAGTTCGGCGCGGAGGTAGCCAAGGCCATTGTGGCATTCCGTCGTGCGCATTTGGTTGAAGTTCAGCGCATTGCCATTGAGGAGGGCATACTGCAAGAGTCCCAAGTCCGCGAGACGGAACACCTCGACGTCTTCACGTGCCCCAAAGCTTTCGCTGAGTCGAAAGCAAGGCTCGAAGAATGGCGCGCTGCTATGCCTCTTGAATCGAGCAGCTTTGTGACATACGAGCGTGAAGAGGCCATCAAGGTGAGAGACCTTGATCGACTGCCAGACCACACCGGTAGCCGTGCATCCGTGAACATGGCTCAATGTACTTATTTCTTGTATACCACCAGAAATACAGACTCTCTGACCAGGTATTGGGCTGCATCTCAAATTCTGGAGGAGCGATGCATCCGTACCGCTATGTCACATCCCTCTTGTCTATCCTCCTTGATCGCCATCCAGACAGGTACAGCATCCTCTCCTCGTAGTACATAAATCACGCTCACCTCCTACCAGTCTGCAGATATTCACGGAAACGCCCTGCACCGCGATCTCCACCGGCAGCGGTGTAGATAGCAATCACGCCTACGCCATCGTCACTCCCCGGGGAACAATACACGCTGCACACGTCGTGCACGCCACGAACGGGTGGTGCTCACACCTCCTCCCCGCGCTGCGCGCCAAGATCGCGCCCGCGCGCGGCGCCATGTCCGCCCAGCGCCCGGGCACGTCGCTCCACCCCTCGACGCTCGCCGGCGCGCGCTCGTACGTCTTCTACCGCGGCACCGCCGGGTACGACTACCTCACGCAGCTCCCGAGCGGCGACCACGGTGATGGGTCGGAGAACGAGCTCATGTTTGGCGGCGGGTGGGCGCAGGCGTGCGATGATGGCTTGCCGGAGATCGGGATTGCGGACGACTCGGTGTTCAACCATGCGAGCCAGAGCTATTTGGCAGGCGCGTTGCCGCAGTATTTTGGTCTGAAGAATTGGGGCGGGGACGTGAGCGCGCCTGGGGAGGATGATGGGCAGCGGATGGGGGATGGAGGGGAGGGCGTGCGGTGGAGTCCGGGGAGGACGAAGGCGCAGTGGAGCGGCGTGTTGGGTATCTCTGCGGATTTGTTGCCCTGGGTCGGGCGGGTGCCCGAGAAGCTCACGAAACGCACTTCATCCAAGCCGCCGCAGAAGGTGCACAAAGTGCGCACCGGCGTAGAGGACAAGTGCGAGACGCAGGAAACGGTGCACGTAGCCGCGCCAGGCGAGTGGATCGCGGCGGGGTACTCGGGCGAGGGGATGGTGCACGCGTGGATGAGCGGGAAGGCCCTCGCGCATATGATCCTCGACAAGGAAGACGAGATACGGGATTGGTTCCCGGATGTGCTGAGGGTGACGGAGGAAAGGTGGAAGAACGCCCACTTTGACAACTTGGTCTCGCGGTTCCTCAGGGCGTGAGCGGTGCGCCGACTCGCGAGGATGGGTATCTGAGTGCTTCTGGGACTATATGCATTCATTTGCGACAGAGGGCATGTAGGAGCAATATTCTGGGAAGCGAATTTGTATGCTACAAAGTCCTTGGAGTCGTGGGTTCAGTGGGCGGCCGTTACAGAAGAATCAGCTCTAGGATAAACGTGCACAGGAATACAGTCCACTTGGGCAAGCCAGCAGTCGCAGTGCAGAATCACATAGTTTCTTCCAGGACTGCCATGATGTCTTTCTGGAACCTTGCTAGGTATGTTGCGAGCTCTTGGTCTGGGAGTGTTGAGTGGTCCAGTGCCTGTCCCAGTTGAGTACGGAGCTGTCAAGTATCGAGCCAAGCCGTTGCCATTCGCAAGAGAGCCGGAGGGGTTCAGATAAAGGCCTGACAGAGACTTAGAGAGAGAGGAGATTACCCGGAGGAGTGCCTTGCGTCGCACTGCCAGTTTGCTCGTGCGGCTTTGCTGCTGGTCCCGCTCTTCCTTCTCGGCAAGGAGCTCGGCCACACGCCTCGCCTCCGTGATGACAGGAGGAGGAAGGTCTGCCAGCCGAGAGAGGTCAAGGCCTACGGAGCCCAGTGAACGGTATGAGTGGATGCACCGAGGCGCGAAATTGGGAAGATCATCCACCATAATGATCGAATGTCTCTGGGGCGCCGTCGATGATCCTGCCCTAGGCTGAGCGGCGTAGTAATCGGTGTCCTGGGATGAACATACCTGTAGTGGAACGTCATGCCAAACTTGGAGGCAGTGGGCCGCGATTTCTGATATCATCCAAGTAGTATCGGGCGGTAACGACAAGGAAATATGGCTTACCTGGACTGATAAATGCAAACTGTGGCGAGGAAGCTTTAGGGCTTGAAGTAAATCAACAAGACGACGTACTTGACTACAGACGGCTGACGAGACAGTGTTGTGGTGAGCTCGCCGAAGTGACTATATGCGGGCTTCCGGTGAGCATCATTCCAAACGACGAAATCATGAGACGCCTCACGTTGCGAAAAATACAAAGCTCTAGTAGCGCGACCACGGCGGACACATACTGTGAGTGAGTAACAGGTCCGAAATGCGGTTGGGAATACCTTCAGACGGATAAGTTCCTCTGCAATAGCATGGGAGATAGCCACCCCCTCCCTGACGGAAGTACCACGACCGACTTCATCTACCAGCACAAGGGAGTTAGCGGTGGCCAAACCTGGAGTGCGTGGATACATTGATCAGTATCTCTAGATGTCCTGAAGCGAACGATCCAACCTAAGATCATGGCGGTAGACACCATTTCGTTGGCAAATGTACTCAAGCTCTTCTCCATGTCGTCGTCGTTAGACAATCGCGTCAGAAGCGCATCATGGACTCTGTGAATGTGACAAGGTTGCAGATCATATATGGGGCAGGTAATAGGGTGTGGCATACCTGAACGAGCTGTACTCGGCAGGGACAAAACAACCACACATAGCCATCACCGTGAGGAGTGCGACTTGCTTGAGATATGTGCTCTTCCCAGACATACTGCACGACGCATCCGATCAGTCCGTCAGCAGAACGTCGTGTTGATGCAGCATACTTGGGGCCTTGGATGATTTGGAACGACGACGCGTCGCAGCAATAGACGTCGTTGGGGACCATGGTCCCTGCGGACTGGACGCTCTCGAGAACAGGATGCCGACCGCCCTTGATTGCCAACGTGCCCGTAAACTCGGGTCGAACTGCACCTCGGTAAATGATACCATTTTACCCCCTGTGACATTAGGCTCACCGTAGTTTCGCACTATGGAAAATGGTCATCAGAAACGGCCGCTATAACCATTGCATAAATGCACATACAGATAGACGCATGAGCGAATGACCATAGCACGTCGAGTAGCGCGACCGCTTCTGAAGCTTTGTACAAAGCCCCAATGTCCACCACAATCTCGTCGGCGAGGTCCTGAATGATTCTGGAACGAGGGGTGTGTCACTTCGACAATCGATACGCGAGATCAACTGAGCAGTGTACTTGTTGCTCAGAATCAGAGTTTCATCCAGTGCGTCTTTCATGCGAGCGTTACGCTTTTTCTAGATGAAGTCTGTTGGGTTAGGAGACGATATGCGAATAGTTTCAGGGCATACTAGTTCAAGGCTCGAGAAGACAAGACGGCCCTTCTGCGCCACTACGTCGATGAAGCCACTGGGCAATTGACCACCTATATCGTCTAGCTCGGCCTTTTTGACGATGAAGACGAAGCCAGCATCCGTGTCACGATATACGAGACTCAGGGGAAGGTCATGCTCTTCAGCGAGTCGGCTGCGAAGGGCGTAGATGTCACCGACGTTCTCCTTGTATGTTTCCCGGGCAACGTCAAGCAGACGATTGAAATTGGCCTGCGGTGAAAGGGGTCAGATATATTTCGGCTGAACATGATTGTCTACGCAATGGATACTTTGACGGCGTATACACGAGCGTTGACAGCATTCAAGCCGCCCTGACAAACAGTTTGGTTATGAGCAGGAATAAACTCGCAATTAGCGCAACGTACCTTCGCCGGCGCGGCTTCGTCGTTCAGGCTTTGTCCAATGAGGCTAGCAATCTTATCGAGGCGTTCGTCTAAAATCATCTGCAAGTGGAAAAGTGAGTAGCGCACACCTAGTCCTAACACAGTTCACTCGCTTCTGCGATGATTTGCGTCAGCTGGGAGCGGGTACCTTGAAGCGCCTTAGCGAGACGAGGCAGGCTCTGTACGATGTTCCGCAGGTTGAGCATCTGGGCGACGCGTGCTGAAGCCGACTTTGCGCTCGACGTTTCTCGTGCTTCGGACGCGGCCAGCTGTAAGATATATCTTAGCCACGGAGCATATATGCGTACGTTGCTGCTGTACCGAAGATACGAGTTTATCGAGGTCAAGTTTGTTGAGAGGTTTCAGGGCATTCTTCACCTCATTAAACCTATCCTCAGTTTGTATCAACTCTAGAAGAAATATTCAGCGAATTCCCGTGAGTTCCGAGTGATAGGCCAACCCTCCACGACGTCGAGCCGCGCTTCGAGTGCAGATTTGGCTTAGGACTCGCTTCAGTGATGCAATACCGATGGAATACGGGATGCTAGATACCAGTAATCGGAGCAAGTATGTTGGTCCGCAAGAGACGTGCACCCATCGGGGTGAATGTGTGGTTGAGAAGCCTACATATGTAGTGTCATTGCGAGTCGATCGAGGAGTTATTGGTTGAATCACCCAAAAAGTGAATGAGTGCTCTTCCTTGCCGACAAGTTGCCCACGAGCTCTAAGTTCCGAGCAGTATCGGGATCGACGAGTAAAGTGCCTTCCACTTGCGTATAACGTATCAGAAGGGAAGACGATGCAAAACGAGTGTTCAAACGGAGCTCGGCATGCTTGAACAAAGCACTTGCTGCAGATAGCGCGTAATATCTGTATGACATTAGATTCATCATGGCATCCGTGCATATATGCGCGCAGACCTACTTGTTGGAAACTGCGACAAGTGTAGCAGCACGTTCGTCATCATCTACCGTAAGCTGGTTGACGAACTCAAGGCCTGTCATGAATGTGCTTAGCTTTAGTCTCTCTGGTTCGCCATTACATACCAGCATTTTCGTTCCAGTATTTGCGCATCACAGGCTCGATAGGAACACCATCAAATTCGTCTGTGATGCACTGAACGAGCACAGAGGTCGAGTGCATATTATTTGCACCAGAAGGCAGAGAGGTATCGGTCAGCGAAAAGAACGTATCAGGAACGAGGATCATGGAAGGATAGTGGAGATGCATCTGGTGCAATGTCTTGACATAAGTCGGGCAATCCGCGAGCTGTCAATACGACAACGGCATACAGTCAGTGAGAGACAGTTTCAAAAGAAGTAAGCAGAACTTGAATCAATGCAACACGGCCAGTTTCTTTGTCGAGTGCAGCCATACCGACTTCTCTACCCACGCCTCGCCCTTCGAGGAGGGCGATGATAAACCTCCCTTCAGGAGGAGAGGAGGCCGCTGTCTGAGGACGGGCTGTTCCTGGACGAGAGGCTGCGGTCGCAGGGCGGGAAGAGTTATTACGCGCGGAATATGGTCGTGAGACAAAAGACATGATGGGGGATGGTGGTGGTGGTGGTAGTAGGCGAACCTGTCCTGGTCCAGGCGCGCAACGCGTCGCAACTTCATACGCGTCGCGCACGGTCACGTGTTGTTAGTGCTGGAAAGATACTATTAGTTACAGAAAATGTAGTGTAATTAATAATAGGATCGAATATGATTACTGCCGCCCTCCGTACGATAATTGTAGTATATTGTATCCGTATTCGTATTCATATGTAATGCTATCTATTTGTATGTATTCTTCTACTCAAAGATCGAGACTGACAGTCACCGACACCAGCTGCCAGTCCGTGACTTTGTCGGCGCGCCAGACCCCGCCAAAGTCACTCCTCCGTAATAATTGTTTCCGATGCGGATATCACACTAAGGCTCAGAAGGAGGTGTACATCTCTGAATGCGTGTGCCGCCTTGCTGGCATAAGGAGAACAGCTGTTTAACAGTGACGTTCACACATGAGATTGCAAGGATGTTGTAGGTAATTCAAAACAGCGGGTACCGTTGGGTACTACCGTGCTAATTCTGCTGAAAGGGCCTAGAACAGTGACTGGAGGCCTAAGCTAGGCTCCGTGTGAGATATCATACGGTCCACACCTTCCACCCTGAAAGGACTCTACTGTTCTCGTCAATTGCAGATGTACAAATTAATCTTAGATTGAAATCCATGGTCCAGCAACACTGGGTTGCCCAAATTTGGCGTCAATGCCCGGTGGTATCCGAGATACCCGCTGCCCAGCGCTGCCCTCGAGCCTCGCCTTGGTAGGCACGGGGCCAAGTTGTTAGATTTGATTAGATATAGGTACCCTATCGTATTATAATTGTACTCTATCACTCAGTATTTAGATATAATGGCCCTCTTTACGAGTACAAACCCCGACCCTATTTACAACGTAATCGGAATATAATCTCATATTATGATACAATATAATTGTATTCTTGTCCAGCACTACGTGTTGTGAACGCGCATAGCTTTCGGCGGTAACAAGTTGTAAGCCAATCCATCCGCCACGGTGACCGCGAGTTCAGGCTCACAACCCTGTCTCCTGCTATACTAAGGCTGGCTATCGACTAGGGCTGTGCGGCCAGATATTGAGAGCTGCAATTGGCGGACGTCTGTCTGGTCGTATGATGCTCGCCTTCAGACGATCCTTGCGGGTGTGCTCTCGGGCAGGTCTCCAACGCCATTCGAGTGTTGCGCATTCTTACAGGCCTCGACTCAGGCATCTACATCTTGGACCACAGGGCGAGTTTCTCATTTGGCTATTATATGCACACTCTAACAAAGTCTGCAGAGGAGCGTGAATTGTTCTCTGTCACTACACGTCGCTGGCTATACAATGATGAGCAGCGTTAGCCCTGCCACATCTACATCCGCTGCACTCCGCTCATTGTTGATCCTGAATATAGAACGTGCTGTCCGATATGTACCATTTGATGTTCAAGCTTTGGTCGATACTGCTGCGAAAGCCGCCGATGCCAACGCATGTTTGTCTATCAAGAAAATATACGATGGTACGTCTTGAGGCCATCAACCCCCCGAATATCTTCAAGTACATCTGACTTGCAACGCTTCACATAGGTTCCATGAACCGTGTCTTTGAACTCAAACTTGACAATGGCGTCGACTTGATTGCCAAACTACCCTTCACCGTCACTGGCCCCAGGCACTACTTTACTGCTAGTGAGGTAGCCACCTTGGATTACCTCCACACCGTGCACGGTTTCCACGTGCCTCGCGTGCTAGCATGGTGCTCCAGGGCTGAAGCTACGCCCGTCGGGACCGAATACATCATCTACGAGAAACTCCCTGGTGTTCCTCTGCGCGTGCACGATAAGAACGACCTTCCTCTGCGAGACGACCCATATATCTCGCAATACGTCCTTCCCAGGCTCCAAAAGGTACAATCGTTCCTGTACAGGATCGACTTCACGCAGATCGGCAGCCTGTACTACAAGGAGGACGTGCATTCGTCGTTGTGGGATCGCCCCATGTACGCGAACGGCATGAACCCTCCTGGAGCTGAGAGGTTTTGCATTGGACCAACGGTGGATCGTGAGTTCTGGCGGGCAGGGCGTGCCAATCTCGACATCGACAGAGGCCCTTGTGAGTTCCTACACATTTTCTTTGAATAGCAAACATATTCACTTGTCACCCTCAGGGTTAGACATGCATTCATATCTGCATGCTCTCGCAGAGTGTGCTCGTGCTTCCATTGATGCCTTCCCCCATCCTACGACGGACGATAAATATCGCCGCCTCGTTTCTGACTATGAGAAGCTCATTCCCCACATGGCTCCCAAAGAACTGGGCTACATTCTATGGCACCCTGACCTCAGCGACGGGAACCTACTCGTCTCCTCGGAGAGTACAGAGCCATGCGAATTGCTGTCCATGATCGACTGGCAAGGATCCGTCATTGCTCCAGAGCATATGCAGCTTCGAATTCCTCCTGTGTATGACGCACGAGACCATCCCCTTATCGACTACCCCGACGACCTCGAGATGCCTACTCTGCGCCCGGAGGCCGAATCGTTGGACGAGAGACAAAAGCAGTTGGTTGCACGGGCATTACGCAAGGCCCAGCGCAAGAAGGCGCACGAGATCTACGTCCGTGAGGCAGATCCTGAGCTTGGGAAGGAGATGTTCGACATGATGTGCACCCCAGTACGGCGCATGATTACTTCCCCGGGCACCATCATCACACGCGGGATGGAGGATGGCTTGGAAGCTATCGAGTATTCGTTCCTGCTCTGTCGGGCCTTGTGGCCGTATGCGGTGGAGATCGACGACGAGGGCACGCCTTTGGTTCCATTCCCCATCGAGATATCTGAGGCCGAGGAGAAGCGCATAGAGGAAGAATGTGAGCTCCAATGTCAGGACGAGGAAATGGCCAACCCAGTACTAGAGCAGTTGGGCGTCTTGCCAGAGAGTGAGGGGGAGGTTACTGCGGAGGAGTACGAGACGGCAAAACGCGCAGTGGAGAAGGCGAGGCAAACTGTTCTGGATGCGGCCCCTACGCCAGAAGAGAGGGAGCGTAGAGCCAAGGCATGGCCCTTGCAAGACGGCAAGGTATCGTGGGGTACGCAATTGTGTTGCTGAAAGGCGTGCCTCGCACACAATACATAATGCAGTATATCACTCGCATCACCTAGGGCATGTCCGAGTAATATGTATACCCCCNGCTCATGGATTAGCATTCGCAAATACACTCCCTTCTTTTGAGACATAGCATCCTAGAATGGGGCTCCATACGTACTCGTGCCGGAGGACGCCGCTCAATACCCGGTATGCCTCGAGATCCGCGTATGGTACGTTCGTTCTTGGGTCCAGGTAGCGTGCGGGCCTTCCAGTGATTGGACAAATTTGCACCGGACGGGCTAAGTGGGACGTGTTAGCATTAACCATACGTTATAATCACATAAGTTGCGCACCTAGTGGTCGGCCCTTTGTGGTGTAGACACGCATATGCTCCCAGTCAGCATGGTCGCCAAACATAGCTGTCATCGTATTGCTCCAAGTCGGCCTTGCGGCCTTCTCCGTCTGTTCGAGCTCGTGTACGACGTATTGCTTCGCGACTTTCTCCTTGCGGAAAATGGGTTCCGGCGGCGGAGGTGGTGGCGGAGGCGGCGGGGGTGGCAATGGCTGATACATGACAGGAGGCTGCGGCGGAGGCCACTGCTGGAACGGAGATGCTTGCGGAGAGGGCAGATATGCTGAAGTCGAAGGTGCATAAGAGTATCCAGGGGCGCCAGTGGGTATCGAAGGGGTTGCAGGGTAATGCGTGGGGTACNATAGGAGGCGGAGGAATATGGGGCTGTTCCAGAGGGGGNTATTGGATCCGGATCTATTTGCACCGTGATCTCTTCGGCCTTGCTAATCCATCGCAGGAGGGGGCCATTCACGCTTGTTCGGACTACGCGTGCTTTTCTGCGCTTCTCTTCCTCTATCGTCAGATAGTTGCGATGTTCTTCAATATTTCCTTCTTCCATGTCAAGCGCCCGTGCAATCAACTCCTCTTGGGTAGGGGCTTTCATCTTGGACTTCGCGCGTTTAGGCGCGGAGGATTGCTAGATCAAACAGGTGAGATATTGTATATCACAAGGCTCTGGCGTGCCGTACCTTGCGTTCGACCTCATCCTTCGCTCGTATCTCTGTCGCAGACGTGTTCGCCACCGTATGCGTGCGTGTGCTGTGTCTCCGACCAAGTGCGGCACTCGCATTTTCCGCGTCCGTCCCAGGCTCGAGTGGTGTAACTTCGCCGGTCTCGGCATTCACGGCCACGCCAATAGAAACCCGTCTCCGTATGCGCTTCTCCGTCTTTTTCTCTTCGGGAGCGATGAGCTCAGGGTTGAAAGTCGCGGCTTGGCGTGCATGCGCGAGCGCAGTTATCCTATCAAGTTGCGTCCGGGCTGTCTGCAAAGGAGCTTGGTGGGCGTGGGGTTCAGGAAACAGTACAGTCGGGCCATAATGTTAGAGGGATACCAACCTTGCGCGCGCGATGTTCCTCTTGACGAAGCATGTTCTCCGCCGTGGCGTCGACGTCCTCTTGGTCACCCTCTTCATCGGTAGACTCGAAGTCTTGCCAGAACATGTCCTCCTCATCTTCATTGAATCGCTCGCATTATGAGCACAGATCATAGTGTACCAGGATACAATTCCACATACCCTTGTCCAGGACGAAGTCTACATCATCTTCTACGTCCACTCCAACATCCTCCGCCTTGAATTCCGCGAGTGCAGCTTGCAGACGATTGCCCGCGGTGCTGCGTTTAGGCCGTCGGGATGTAACCGTCTCATCCATTTTTGCCCTTCCGAGATAAGGTATAGATGATGAGAGGAAGATTCAGATTAGAATACGGGGTAAGACAAGATAGCTGAAGTCGGGAGGCGTAGAAC
Source organism: Trametes cubensis (assembly GCA_029747595.1). Lineage (NCBI taxonomy): Eukaryota > Fungi > Basidiomycota > Agaricomycetes > Polyporales > Polyporaceae > Trametes > Trametes cubensis. The sequence continues at coordinate 14,520 of JAPEVG010000408.1, forward strand.
GGTTGAAGCTGTCGCCCTTGGAATTCAACAAGGACAAACAACGCCCAAGTTTCGTAGACGCCCATACACGAAACGCTCTCAGCTGTCTGCTCACCCTCTTCTCACTGGTTGCTGTGTAACCTCGCTCTTGCTTTCCTGTTACTCGTCGGGATTGCCATCTTAGAGTATACAAGATGCCTCGGAAACCGAAGACTATCCCCGGCCCTTCGCGGCTTTCCGTCATCCTGGCTCGCCTGACTCAAGAGCCACGACCACACCTCCCGAACTTGAAGAGCTTGAGGCTCACGTATGCGTATCGGAATGACCATTTTGGCGCACGGTCTGTGCAATTATTCTGTGCTTAGTATTATATTTTTCATTGACATGCGAAACAGGCATTTCGTGAAGGAAGAATTGCCTAGGATACGCTACGCGAACCCGACCATTGACATTCATGTAGACAAGAAGCTCAAGACGAAGGAGGAGACGTGGAAGCCGGAGATGGTTGTCGAGCTCAGTGCGTATTCCCATGTTAAGGCTTAAGTTCCTTGCTGAAGTCTACTTTACCTTTGCTCAGAGAACGGCACGACGCACAAGCTGGACCTGGACGGCAAGTGGTCGACAACAATCTTCAGCGAGCTCATGGAACTCTCTGCTGGGTCTTGGTGGCAAAAGTACAAGAAAGAGCGTGCGGCAGAAGGCCAACCCGCAATACCCCCGCCACAAAAGCCCAAGAGCGGCGCGGCTGCTGTTCTCCCTTAACCGCCTTTGCATGGCCTCCACATACGCTCTTCACTCACGTATTCCACCACGTATACACACTTCCTACATTGTAATCTAATCACTGCTATTCATCGTCCATCAAGCTCAGCGGTCTCAGCTCGGTCTCGTAAGATATTGCTCATGGTCCCATTAGTACACACACAGTGCAGGATTACAAGGAGTCAAGCTCATAAGCTCATGAAGAAACCCAACTCGCAGCCCATACCAGAAGCCCGACCCCTACAATGACGGAAGAGATGTCATCAAAGAACACCCCGCCTATCTGCAGGTACTTCATCCCATTTGTGATGATTGCAGGTAGTGGAGAGGGGAGATGCGGGAGCGCCAGGGCAAGCAGCATAGGCGGTTGCACGGGATCCTGGAACAGACGGTCAGGAATGATGAGCGAGGACAAGGACAAGAATGGGCGAACGTACCAGGTTCGTAAATATACGCCACGAGTGCAGCACGAGAGCGAGCGTGGTGAACGCCCAAAAGAATGGCTGCACGTAAATATAAGTATCCTGTAGCAAGCACAGTCCAGGGAATGAACGCACGACCGTCTGAACGCCCCAGCCATCTTCCGGACTCTTCCAGCCTAGATCTGCCCATCGCCTCCACCTGCCCTCTGCCAGCTCAGAACCGTGCGTCTTCGCGTCATACGCCTCGGGCTCCTTCCATAGTACAAAGTACGCAAGTAGTGCCCATGCAGCAATGATATGTACAAGGGGCAATATCTTCTGTAGGAAGGTCTTCGGTTTGGGTGGTGCACTTGACATGCCCATGCCCATGCCGGCACCTGGAAACTGGAAGCCAGGAGGCGCGCCAGCACCGCCTTGTTGCAATGCAGACATGAGGGCCGCCATGGGGTCTGCGTCTGGGGGAGGCGCACTCGTGGAGGTCGTGGCAGATGCTGAGGAGGGCGCAACGGAGGGAGACGATGACGGCAGTCGAGGCTGCTCCGGACCGCGAGCTGCGGCGGCGCCGAGGAGGGCGTTCATGAATTGGGCTTGCTGCTCTTCAGACCATACTGATGGATCTGGTACACCTGAACCGAGGCCTGCTGCCTCGAAGGGCGAGCGCGCGGAACCGCTGACGTTGCGCGACGCAGGTGTGGACGCCGCGGGCGGAGTGGGCATGTCGGACGTTTCGCCGACGAAATCGGACAGCCCTGGACGCTCGCGAGGGGGAAGCGGAGCAAGCGGCGGGTCTATCATATACGTTGTGAGCTGCCTGAACGATCAAGAGGGGGGNCTGAACGGACCATTGTGCAAGTATGTGGCACCTTCCTCGCCGCGGCCTGAGGTGGTGATGCGTGCGAGGCGGTCGCCGCCCCTGGCGAGGATGGCCTTTCGACGTGCTTCTGCGCGTGCTTTTGCGGCGGACATGACTGGGCGTCGAGCGTGGGGTGGACGTCGACGTGGAGGGAGATGAGGGAGAGGAAAGAGGATGGATGGGCTGCCACCTCGCGTAGATCGTGACACTCTCTTGGTCGCGTACCTCAGCCGGCGTCTATCCACCCACGCGACTTGCTCACCTTCAGCCACATTCAGTCAACAAGTTCAATGACATTGAGGAAACCACTCAGCCACAACTCCAGTTCATCCCACCAGCATCGCAGTCGACGTCTTGCCTCTAGCGGCATCGGCTTCGCAAGCGTCAGGTATTCATACATGGGGCTAGGGAACACAGGATAGCCGAGGGTAAACTCGATTAGAATGGCCAACATATCTTTGCCGTCTACGAGTTCGGCCAGTGCAAGTGACCAATATTATATATCGAAGGGCAAGTAGTAGTGCATGACTTTGTTTGGTCCAGCTCAAAAACTGACCAGATTTGTAGGTCAACCGTACAAGTACTTGGCTCAGCTGGAGCTTCCACCAAGCATCGCAGCAAAGCTCGAGACTTTGACAGACATCGCCGATGCTCTAGGCATAGACGAGCTCTCTTTCTCAGCGTGAGTTGGTGCAGTGCTCATTGTACGCGTGAAGTTAGAACTGATAGTCTCTGAAGCTACCCAGGCGCTATCGAACGCCTAGAAACTGAAGAGTTGTCCTTGGCACGGTCCCTCCTCCGCGCGCACGGCGCTGAGGATGAGCTCACTCGGCATTTGTTGACGATTCTTCACGAGAAAGAGCTCATCAAGAAGTAGGTTCATAGTTCGACAGTTAATGTCACTCATCTCATAGATTCAGGTGGAGCCAGGCGCTGCAGTCGCAGTCCGATACAGATCACGATGTCGCACTATTGCGACGACAAAAGACTGCTTTGACGGCGAAAGCGAAAGAGTATGAGAAAGAGCTAGATACGATCATGGTTTGTACTTCTACGCGACCTGGCCAAATGACTGAAATCGCTGATATAATTGTCTCCCAGGCCGACATGCCAGAGGCGCCGCCTGTGTCAATCACAGAATTGGCCGCATTACGGAAGAAACTCAAGGAACAGGAACATATCCTCAAACAAAAACGGGCGAAAGTAGAGGCCTTCCAAGGGTTGCCGCCGGTGAGTAGCGTTTGGCAGGTCGAGGTGCATGCATCTAATGAGCCTCTTGTGCAGAACATCGAATTAGCTAGGCATGCTCTCGCGGAGGCACGCGACAAGCAGATGGAGCTAATCAACATCAGAGAGAGACTACTTGGCAAGATGGTGAAGGGAGTGAATTAGCCTGCCTTTCACGAGCTTCTACAGCATACTTGTAGCAATATCAGCCCTCGGCGCTCAGCAACAGCGAACAGGATCCATGTGCTTCAGCCAATATTCTCCCATTATAACGCTGCCAGTGGACAGCACAGAAAAGCTGCGTATCGTGCTGAGATATGTATGGCGTGAACAGTTTCCTCTGTACCTCGCTGTTGGTGGTCACGGATCACGATTGTGCCAGCTTGCCTTGAACTCATTTATCTTTGTAGATGAGATTCTTACTATCAGCGCTTAGTCATATATTGTACTTGTCTATAGACCGCGTTGGCATCGCCAGCCACCGCCCGTGCACCGCTTCAACGTGTTTCTGCTTGACCACTACCACCATGTCCTACAAGCAAGACAAGGCAACGACGGAGAGACACGCGCGAACGCTCAGAGAGCTCCTCAAGAGGCCGGAGAACAAGACATGTGCAGACTGCAAACGTAACGGTGCGTAGTGGCCGCTTCTTCCTGGAGCGTGGGTGGCTGAGACTGATTGTGTGCGTACAGACCCACGATGGGCCTCTTGGAACCTGTATGTCAATGGAATTCTCGGGGTAGAGTGCGTACTGACGGACGAGTCTGCAGTGGCGTGTTTCTATGCATACGATGCTCCGGCATTCATCGTTCCATGGGCACTCATATCAGCAAAGTCAAATCTGTGGATCTCGATGTCTGGACCCCGGAGCAGATGGCTGTGAGTGTGCCTGTATGTCTCTTGGACGCCGTATGTCGTAACGCAACATCGCGCAGTCGGTACAAAAGTGGGGTAACCGGAGAGCAAACCTGTACTGGGAGGCGCACCTGAGAGCGGGACATATCCCACCTGATCAGTAAGCCCTGCATGCGTGAAGTCGTTTGCAGAGTCGTTGACGCAGGGAACCCACTAGCAAAATGGAGTCCTATATCCGTTCCAAGTACGAGTCAAGACGGTGGGCACGCGAGGGTCCTCCTCCAGAGGATCCCTCCGTACTCGAGACCGACGCACCTCCCGCTCCTGCAGCAGCCCCCCCCACAGCCCGCCCCGCCGGTGCAAACAGCTCCGTCTATGACACATACCTCCCGAGCGTCCGCCAGCGCTCGTCCACAACAAGCCCAGACGCATCAACTGCTTTCTGCTTCCGTCGCTGCGTCCCGACAAGCTGCCGTGTCTGCGCCTGCGCTGGCCGCGCCTCAGCAGCAGCAGCAGCAACCGCAAGCCCAAGTACAACCCCAACAGCAGCAGAACGCGGCACTGGACCTCTTCTCACTTGATTTCCACGCACCGGCGAGCGCCGCGCCGCAGGCACAACAAGAGCAGCCCAAGAAGGATGTCAAGTCGGAAATCATGTCCCTCTTCTCTACCGCGGCACCCGCTTCTGCACCTGCTGGACAGAGCGCCTTTGGTGGCGCGGGCATGTTCGGAGCTCAGCCTGCAGCACAGAACCAGCTCGGCGGATGGGGTGGTGTGGCCGCGCAGCCTCAAGCAGGCTGGGGTGCCCCTGCCGCAGGGATGTTTGGCCAACCGCAGGTTCAGCAGGCTCAACAGGCGGTTCCGCAGCAGACGAGCATGATGGGGAACGCGGGAGTGGGTATGTGGGGTGCGAACTCGGGATGGAACGCGGCGCCTGCAGCGGCGGCCCCTGCGCAATCGAACATCTGGGGCTCGACCATGCCTGCCCAGCAGCAGAGCTTGTTCTCGACGAGCGACGTGTGGAGCACGCCTGCGACGAACACGGCGGCGGCGCCCGCTGCTAGCACGCAGAAGAAGGATGATGTGTTTGGAGACCTCTGGGGCGGTTTCAAGTAGACTGCTTCCTCTTACATATAGCCTTGTGATGGATACCTTGGGAGCTAGCGGGAGTGATAGTATTGGTAGTGGGGCGGCAGCGGTAGTGATGCAAAGCTACAACGTTGTCCTCGTTGGATTGGATTGTGCAATGATACAGTTCTGTTTGTATACACGATATATGCGCAATACCCAATTAGATCGTACACCTCTCTACGAACCGCATTCTCCTTGTAGCTCATGCAAGGCCAAGGTCCTAAAGGTCCAACAGTGAGTACCATATCTTCGAGCGCATCAAGCGGAAAGGATGCACGTACCTTCTCGATCAGCCGCCGCGCGATCGGGTGGAAGGAGAGCTTGTTCTCGTTGAACACCTCGATGGCGAGCTTCTTGTCCGCCCGTGCGACGGCGCGGAACGTCGGGCGGCAGAACTTCATGCGCCCGCGGACAACACCCGTGCCGTCCTTGCCCACCACCCATTGAGCTGCGGGGGCCGCGAACTCCTTTGCAGCGGACGAGGCGGGGTCGAGCAGCGCGACCTCGTAGAAACGCCAGCGCAGCTCGGCGTTGGGCGTCGTGAGGAAGCCGTAGAGCGCGCCGAGGTGTTGGATGTGCGCGTGTGGGAGGGCAGGGTAGGACTGGAGGCGCTCGAGGAAGACGACTGAGGAGGGGAAAGGTGCGTTAGTCCGGTGCGTGAACAGTATGGTGAAGGGACGTACTCTTTTGGTTCGCGTTGAAGGAGGCAACGTCGGACTCCTGGAAATTGAGCTTCGATATGTCGGCTTCGTTGCGGGCAGCGTCCCACTTCTCGGCAAGAGCAAAGGCTTCCCGTGCGAGTGCGGTATCATAGATCATCTCGACCGGAAGTTTGAGACCCTCGCCGTAGAGCCATTCCTACAGCAGCAACTTGTGAGAAGACAGGCTATCCGAGCAGCACTGCTGCGACCACTCACGTCCCACTTGACGCTGTTGAGCGCCTTGATCTTCTCCTCGCCGCCGTGCTTCTCCCAGTACGCATAGAGATGCGCCTTCCAGTCCTCGGTGGTGATGCTCTTGCCCATGAACGTGCTCACGTAGTCGTACACGTACGGCAGGAACTCGTCCAGGCCGCCGAGCATGCGCTCGAGGTGGAGCAGGAAGTTCGCGCCCTTCTCGTACGGGACGGTGCTGTACGCGTCGTCCGGGTCCTCGCCCACCTCGAAGTCGATGACGAGCCGCTGGTACTTGGGCTGCGACTCGTACCGCTTGAGCGCGTCTTGGAGGGCTTTGTAGCCGATGAGGAAGGAGAAGCCGCGGTCGGCGGGCGTGTGCAGGAGCTGCAGGAGGACGCGCTCGATGTAGGTCGTCCAGCCCTCGTTGAGCCAGAAGTGCGTCGAGTTCGCTTGGCTGGGGATAGCTATGAGTGATGGCAGCTCAGACTCGTGGGATAAAGACCTACGTGACACCATTGCCGAACCATGAATGGGTGAGCTCGTGCACGACGACGTCGACCTGGAATGGCGTTAGCTTTGTGATCGCGTTTTTGTTGGTTTCACGGTGCTTACGAGGGTGCGGTCTCCGACAAGGAGAGTAGGCGTCAGGAAGGTCAAGCACGCGTTCTCCATACCACCATATGGGAAAGAGGGTGGGAGTACGAGAACATCGTACACACCGAACCGGTACGGCGGAAGGATCTTCTCTGCAGTAGACAAGAACCTGCGTCCGATGAGATCCAGTCAAACACTCCAAGGAATAAAGAGTACGAATACTGACCTGCCGACGTCCTCGCTAAACTCCCAGTAGGTCGCGTCGATGAGTTCGGGCTCGGCCCAGACGCCGCTCTTCCAGTCCTTGCCCTCCACTTTGGGCAGAGGACGGTAGCGGAAGTTGCCCACTGCGATGGCGATGAGGTATGAGGGGATGGGAACGGGCTAAATTACGCGCGTGAGCGGAAACGAGAGGCTTGGGGTTTGAGGGGCTATTACCTGATTGTACTCGTAGGTCACGGCGTCCTTGCCGATCTCCTTGCCGTCATGTGCAGGCCCATCGGCGGGAGGGGAGACGCGGATGGCGGAGAGAAGGGCGGGGNAGGACGGACTTGACCTTGGCAGTGTAGGTCTACATGGGACGGGCGTACTGTCAATGAGCGGCGCCTGGGGGGTTGTGCGAAAGACGTACGATCTTGACGGAGGGCGAGTCCTGGATCGGCGCAAGACTGCGCGCGTAGATGGGTTGACATTGGCTGAACATGAAGGGGAAGGTCTTGCCCTGCGTCTGCCTATGACAGACATGTCATTAGATTGGCTTGGGCAAGCGAGAAGATCGAGGCGAGGACGCACTCCTTGTCAAGCCATTGGAGTGCAGTGCAGTCCTTGGTGGTACTGTAGAAGATCTGCACGCGGATCTTGTCGCCGACAGCACGGTTGGCGGGGAGAGCGACCTTGAGCGGAGCGCCCATCACTTCATGGTTCGGGCCCAGAGAGAACTGTTTCGCGCGATGAGCGACAATGGAGTGAAGGGTGGATGGGATGCATGTACCTCTCCCGGCTGGCCATCTACGGTAACCTTCTGGATGTCGAGGGCCTGGGCATCGAAGCTGACCCGCGCGTATATGTCAGTGCGTTGGCATCGATGCAAGTTGTTGAAGGCGTACGTACATGACTTCGCGGACATCGGCCTTCCTCCAGACAAGGGTGTGGGTGACTGAGCCGGAGAGGATCTCCTTGGCAAAGTCGACGGACCAGTCGAGGTCGATGTGCTCTGAGGCGATGTCCTGCCAGTTTGCCTGTGTTGTGGGGTCGAACGGAAGAGACATGGCACCGCGGCTAAGAGGTTGCGTTGAGTAGAATGTGTCCCAAGCGAGAGCAGACGTCGAGGAAGAGGATCGTCCACAGATCTTGATCGACGCACGCACTTGCCCAATCAGGAACCACTTTCATCATGGGCGCCTACTGGGCAGGAGAAAGTTGCTGCTCGGCGTTCTCTCCCAATCCAAGTCTCGTCTTCAGCCACACTCACTCCGCCATGCCTCGCAAGGCAGACAAAATCGGTCCGTCTTCCATTCCTGCATCCATGCTACATAGCGGACTGACCGGAGATCGACACAACAGGCTCGCTGCTCTTCTGTCCAGATTGCGGCACCTTGCTCAATTTGCCCCAGGATGGCCAGTTTCAGGTCACTTGCGAGCAGTGCGGCCATGTCGAGCCTGCGAGCTGTACGTCTTCGTTCCTCACTCTTGCCTCGCTCTATCATCTCATCATTTCGCGCCCTTAGCGTACGAAAACATTGAGATCGTGACCAGGTCTCATCCGGACGCATTCCCCTCTGCGCTCCGACAGAAACGCAAGACTCAGACCAAGGTCCATGCCGCCAACGAGGATCTGCTCAAGGTGCGTCGCCTCTCTTTCCGTCTCAAGTGAAGACACAGGGGGTTAAGCAGACGACCGGGAACGCAGGTGACGGAAAAGTGCCCCGAGTGCGGACACATGGAAGCCTATTCCAAGGAGGCGCAGGTGCGTACCCCACGTTCCCCCGCGCGTAATCGCGCACTGCGCTCACCCGGCTAACGCCTCGACCACAGTTGCGGAGTGCGGACGAGGGCTCGACCATCTTCTATACCGTACGTGGCATATTCCCATCGTCCCATGTACGTGATAGACTCACCCTGCTTGCTTGCCTGTGCGTCCCGCAGTGTGTCAAGTGCAAATTCGGCTGGCGTGTCAACAACTGAGGCTGCTGCGTGTTCTTTGCTTTTGCCGAGCGTAGTGCGACTGGGCTGCTTGGTCTCTTGTCTTATCGCATTGGGTGGTGTCCGGACACCTGCGGATACCGCAGCAGCGGCCCTGCGCAGCACAGAGGGGGTATGGAATTGGGATGGGAATACTACACGTATACGCCGACGGCGCAGAACATGGCTACGACGCCGAAGCCGCCCAGAACGGACGCGGTAGAGGCTACGGCGAGCTCGCGCGCTGGGATCTTCTCTTTTGGGAGGCTGTGGGGTCATGTGTATGTCAGCTCCAGAGGAGAGAGAGGCGTGATTAGGGAGAGACTGACGTGGAGAAGTAGAAGGCGAGACCAAAGGTGGCTCCAAGGAGGATGAAGGCGAGGTAGGGGAGGAGGGCGGTAGGGATCGTAGGAGAGAACGGAGGGGTGGACTGGTGCAGCGCCTGTGTTAGTAGTGCAGTATGCGTTAGCGTCGAGAGAGTAGAATGATTATAGAGTAGCTTGCCTGTACGCTGGCGTAGTCGGACATGGTAGTGCTAGGAGACGATATGTTGCGAGAAAGTGGATTGGAGGCGCGACTGACGTACGCGTGGCACCAACAAACACGCGTCATCAAAGCCCATATCAACCCGACTCGCCCCTTCCTCCCGACTCTCCTCACCTCACTCTCTCTCCTCCATCTCCCCTTTTGCATACGACCCGACTTACGACCAAGGTCCGTTCCTCTCCCCCCAGAAACCCCCAGCGTCGTCCAAAAATCACTCACTCACACGCCACTTTTCGCTGCCAGATGTCCGCAGCCCAAAAAGTACAGCAGCACCCCGCCTTCATCCAGGCGCAAGACAAGGCCAACTACTATGTCAACCAGCTCGACAAGGAGGTGCGTACATCCCTCCACGCGCCTTCCAGCTCCCGTTTCTTGCGGCGGAAGGCGTCACTCCGGTGAATTTTGGCGTTAATCACGCGACCCGGTTGCCAGCTCTCCAAGTACCCTATCATGAACACGTTTGAGCAGCGCACCCAGGTGCCCAAGAGCTACGCTTTCCTCGGCACCGTCGTCCTCCTCGCTATCCTCCACTCTATCAATGCCTTTGCGTCTCCCGTCTCCAACCTCGTTGGCTGGGCCCTTCCCGCCTTCCTCTCCGTGAAGGCGCTCGAGAGCCCCGGTCACCAGGATGACGTGCAGTGGTTGACGTACTGGATCGTGTTCGGCTTCTTCAACTTCCTCGAGAGCTTCGCCCTCCGCATCGTCCTCTACTACTTCCCCTGGTACTTTGCGTTCAAGAGCATCTTCATCCTCTGGCTCCAGCTCCCTCAGTTCCGCGTGCGTGTCGTTATGCTTCTCGCCCGGCGCTTTGCGCACGATGGCGTCATGGGAATAGTCTACTGACGGTCGGTCCGGCTTTGCTTTTCGGGATACAGGGTGCACAAATGCTGTACGGCACGGTTGTCCGGCCGGTTTTTGCGAACGTCCACGGCAAGGCTAGCACGCTCGCGCCTACTCAGAGCGAGCCGACGGTGACTGCTGATGGTCTTCGTGAGCGTGTCGCGTCCGCAGAGTAAGCTCGCATCCGTACGCGGTGCGTGCGCTCTCTGCGTGCGAAGGTCTTTGCCTTGCTTGGGTATCGGTTTCTATCCCATGTCGTTCGCAGCAGGACACACATCATATATGGTCTTCTTTTTTTTCGTTGTGATTCTCCCTCTTTGATTTTCGATTCGCTCTCGGCTGGTACGGCTTTCGCACGCGTACATACTACATAGGAATGGATGTACGAGAGAGGGTCGTTGCTGGCTGGTGGAGAACTCTCCGTTTTGATTTTGAAGATGTCGATGATTCTACCTTACGACTTGATACAAGCACATACGTATATTTGATGTACTCCGCGCTACCAATGAACGGTGAACCGGTGACGAGCATAAGTACAAGCCGATGGCAGTGAAGTAGCGTTCAAGGCGCCAATGCGTGCGCTCTAGACCGTCAGCTGTGCTTGCGGCTCGCGCCTGAAAGAGAGTTTTCGCAAGTCGGGGCCGGGAGACAGGAGGCGAAAGTTTCAGGACGATCTGCAACCGACGTCGACGTTTGAACTTTGGATCAATCGACCGGTAGCGGAGAGGTAGGGGGGCGGCTGGATGCATACGCCTATCGGGACGGAGAGCAGGAAAATTGGCTGGACTGAGGGGGAGGAGGCCCGGGACCGATATGAACGGCTTGGCGGTGATAGAGACAGGTCGGAGATGTCAGCGGGAGACAGTTTGAGAAAAGAGGGTGAGAAGGGGAGGGAGGGAAGGTGGGAAGGTGGATTGTGTATGATGTATGATGATCTGTACGAAGGATCATGATATATGGAAGGAGACGTCAGGCTTGGACTTCAAATTGAGATCGAATGTGATTTCGAGATTGGTCTGAACGGCCAAGAGTCTAGAGACGATAGGCATTATAGTACGGGAGTGTCGACACTGTCAGTAGTTGCTGCGACGGAATGCTGGAAAAGGACTAGCGCAGGAGGCGTAGATACGAAACGCGCGAGGCGCCGGGGACGGTCAGCGGTTGGATCGTTCTGTCACCTGCGCAGGCAGCGGCTCCTGTCACCACTCTCCGAACCACCGTCGTCCATCGTCCTTTGCCGGTCGAGAACGCCCAGGGCGCTATGCCGCACGTCTCTCCGGTCGGCGTTCGGAGGAGGGGGGAAGAGAGCGAGGTGGGAGAAGGGAGGGTGCTGCGCGGTTGAAGAGTGAGAGAAATACGTAGTGATCGACTGGGCTGGCTGTGGGGAGATGGAGGGATGAGTAGATGGAGAGAGGAAGGATATGTTGGAGGAGGAGTAGGGATGTGCCTGATCTCGATTGGCGGGAAGAGGGTTCTGATGGGGAGTGGGGTAATTGAATCGTCTCTTCTCTCCAGTCCTCGTTCAGTCTATGTACGACGGTTGGTATAAGATCTGCGGACGAGCAGGGAAGGAGAGGGAGAGGGCGGTCGGGTGTAGCGAGGACTGGGAAGACGGCGGCAAAGGGGAGAGAGGGAGGGTTGGGACGGAAGGCGCTGATGGCGGTCGCCTGGGGTCGGAGGAGGGGATAGGCGTTTGTTAGGACGGACTAGGCTACGGACTAGTCACTGGACAGCTGCTCTGACCTCAGCTTGGCCTCTACCGATCCGCGCTTTATTATATATTATATCTATCGTCCCGTATCTCATGTCCCCCGCTCCCTCCTCCTCCGCCTTCTCCCCCGCTTCAGAGTCCTCTTCCCTTTGCACTCCCCGCCGTCTGCCCAGGCGTGCACGCCGCCCCTCCTTCGACTGACTGTACCTTGCGCTTGTGACGACCCCCTCTTTTCTTCTTGCACCGCTTCTTTGCGTCACGCACACGCACACGAGCGCATCCACGCGCACCCGCACGAGTTGAGAGACGACGGACGGACGGAGACGCGCCAGCGTAACGGAGCTGGAAGCAGGGAAACGCGAGCGGATGACTGACATGATGGACCGGGGGCAGCGCGAGAAGGAGCGGGAGCTGTACGCGATGAGCGCGAGCGGGACGTCTGCGCAGGGGAGCGGTCGGCTGAGCAGCAGCGACGGGGCGAGCGCGATCCACTCGCTGGACATCCACCCGCAGTACCGGGGCTTCAAGGGCGTGTACTACAACCCGGTGGTGCAGGTGTATTTTCTGGGCTTTGTGTGCTTTATGGGGCCTGGGCTGTTTAATGCGCTGACGGGGCTGGGAGGGGGCGGGATGCTGAACGCGACGACGAACTCGAATGCGAACAGCGCGCTCTATGCGACCTTTGCCGTCGCTGCCTTCTTTGCGGGGTGAGTGCTCTTGCGGTGAGTGCGCTGTGTGTACGCTGACAGGCAGACGGGCTCCAGATCGATCAACAACGTCCTCGGCTCCCGTCTCACCCTGCTCCTCGGCTCAACAGGCTACGCACTCTACATCGGCTCCTATCTGTATGTCCCTATTTTATCCTCCCAGCTGCGCGTGTCTGACATACGGGCAGGGCGTACAACATACATCCCAACGCAGGCGGCTTCGTCATAGCAGCAGGCGCCGTCCTCGGCATCTGCGCAGGTCTCCTCTGGACCGCACAGGGCTCTCTCATGCTCGCCTATCCCACAGAGGACCAGAAGGGCAAGTTCATCGGCATCTTCTGGTCCATCTTCAATCTCGGCGGCGTCGTCGGTGCGGCCGTCTCTCTCGGTAATAACTACGACAATACCGTACGTCCGCCCTCTCTACTTCCGCCTCCGTTAGCTCACTTGCTTTTGCCCATCCTCAGTCCAATTCCGGTGAGCCTCGCGCCTAACTTTATCTTTCCCTTGTGCTCACCTAGCCTCGTCCCGTCCCCTCTCGACTGACGCCCCTCCAGTCTCCAATGGCACCTACGTACGTACCACCACTCCGCCCGCCCGCCCAATGCACGCTCAACTAACGGCATCTCCTTTTTGCAGATCGGCTTCCTCGTTCTCACAGGCATCGGCGTCTTGATCCCCCTCCTCATGGCCGACCCACGCAAGATGATCCGCTCAGATGGCACCCGCGTCATCACCCCCCGCCATCCCTCATGGCGGACTGAGTTCTACGGCCTCTGGATCACTCTCCGCACAGACCCCTGGATCGTCCTCCTCTTCCCTATGTTCTTCGCTTCCAACTGGTTCTATACCTGGCGTCAGTCCTCCCCGACTAAGCCGCTCCTTTCCTCCGCTGAAATTTTTATCCGTCTCCACAGAATTCAACGACTACAACGGCGCGCTCTTTACCATCCGCGCAAGGGCGCTCAACAACCTCGTCTATTGGCTCTCGCAAATTCTCGGCTCGGTCAGCATTGGATTTTTGCTCGACCAGCGAGGCCTGTCCAGACGATTCCGCGCCTTCTCCGGATGGCTCGTCCTCTTCACCATGGTCTTTGTCGTCCACATTTGGTCCTACTTTTACCAGAGGTGCGTTCCTTTCGCTCTCCGTATTTTTGGCCGCATGCCAACCGTTCGACGCCCGCAGGGATTATACCCGGGATACCGTAGACAACAAGATTGACATTCACGAGCCGCCATACGTTAGCCGGCTCTGGCTCTACATCTTCTGCGGGCTGCTCGATGCGATGTGGCAGACGACCGCGTACTGGTTCATGGGTGCCATGTCAAATGACCCAGCCAAACTCGCCAACTTTTCCGGTTTCTGTGCGTCTTCCCAAATATTTGACAGTCGTTCTCACCGCTAACATACGGATGACTCGCTGGCCCATGTGATTCGCTCTTGCCCCCTCCCGGAACTCTTCGCTGATGGCCGTCGTCATATTTCATTATGCCTGCCTCGGACGCACAGACAAGTCCCTGCAATCCGCAGGTGCTGCGGGCATATGGCGCGCTGACGCAGTGCAGCTTCCGTGAGTCCAGAAGCCGCTCTATCGCATGTGCTCTTGGCGGACTGCTGACTTGCGCGCATGTGTGTGCGGCGACGGCGCACGCACGCAGATACATGAACATATTCATCTCGACGTGGGTGCTTCTCGTCGCGGGGCTCGTGTTCGCGCTCCCGATGATACACATGCGTGTGAAAGAGACGACCGAGGAGTCCGACGAGACGCTGTGAGTGGCCTTTCCGTTCTCGTTCGCTCCCTTTCACTCGTTCCTCGGCCTCGTTCGGTGCGCTGGGAGCTCGGGATCTGCTCGTGACCCGCGCTGGTGTTTTTAGCGGTTGATCGGCGCTCGCGTCGACTGGGTGACTTTGTTCTTGCCCTTATCAGAGTTATCGCTCGGCTGTTGGGCCCTCTCTTCCCTCTTCCCTCCCTCCTCTCGTCTTCCGTATCGGTATCTGCGCCTTCGTATCTCACCCCGCCACCGTTCGATTTGGAAACTCTATCTGCCGCGAACTTGCGCTGACGGTATCTTCCTTTCTTGTCGCCTCGGGGCTGCTACGGACTACACAGGGCACACATCAATGACTATCGCAGCCACGAAGAGAAGAACCGGCACGAACACCGAGAACGGGACGGGATGCGGCAGCAGGCGTGAACGAGCTAGTGGCGGGCGGCCGCGCGTGCTGTCGTTGCTAGCTCGGGCTTCGTCGTTTCTTGTTCCAATTCGCTGCTGCTTCTCTGCCCCTCCCGCGTTCTCCCGTCGTTCTCCATACCTCTCTCGTCTTGGTGCCTTCTCGGTGTATCGGCGCAGATGCATCAAGAACCAAGATGCTGCAAAATAGCTTCCTGCGAGCCGCGCGCCCCCGAGCGGGNCGTGCAGCGATACCACCCGTTCGTTTCCGCTGTTCGTCCCTCTGGGCCCGCTCGGGATCGCCCGCCCGTCATGTATCACTACTATCCATCCCTTGTCCGTCCTACCCGCCGCCCAGCCACAGTGCCGCTACCCCCTCCCAACCCCTCTTATTGTCGCGATGTTTGTTCGCCCCGTTGTGTGTGTTATGATCTTCTTGCGCATTCTCCGTGTTGTATATCTTCACCACCGTTACAACTTACACGTTGGCCCGTCCGCCACCGCCACCGCCGCTGTCGCCGTTGCCGTCGCCGTCGCGTCTGTCGTTTTTCGTATATATACCACACGGCGTGCTTGTATTACTGGCTTGTTTGGTCCTGGGATGTGTTTTGATTTTTTCTCTGTTACATGTTACACGTGTTCTGTGTTTTGTGGTCTGTGTTATGGCTTCTACCTACGCTTGCTTTGCGTCCTTCTCCATTCCCGCCCTTCGATTCCAGTTTCCTCGGGTCGCCCTCCTGGATACACCCCTCCCTGTGTATCATCGTTCCCCCTTCAAGCCCGCATCCTCGTCCTACCCGTACGGCGATTGGCAGATCTAGAGACACCCCNGAAGTTCGAACGCCCTTCTTTCCCCCGTCGCCCCTCAGGTTCCCGGCGCGTGGAGACCTTCCCCAACCCAAACCTACCCAGGCAGCGGGCCCATCGCTTTTACCGTACCTCTTCGCATCTTATGGGACCGGCCGATTGGGAATGTTAACCTGGCCTCGAAGCTTGAAGGAGCGACCTGCCATTCTGCCCCTTGGAGGCGTGGAGGCCTGGACTCCGTCGGAACCGCGTCGATCGGGCCCGTTACGTTCGGTGGGCCTCCGTCCATCGTCGAATATCGCATGTCGGATATCGAACGTCCAGCATCGAACGAAGATTCAAGACGTCACACGAGGACATCGCTTATCGGGCGGCTGCCGGTGGTGGTGGTGGCGTCGCGCGTCGACAGAGCGGAGGTCCGGACC
>JAPEVG010000409.1:0-30581 GCA_029747595.1 Trametes cubensis
CCACCATGCCAGCCATACCGACGTCGACGTTCTCCCCCGCCTTCTATCTCCGTCATTCCCGCCTCGAGGCCTGCGCATACCCACATGACATATCGCTCTCACCCCTCGCCCGCCCGCCGCGCGCGGACGTGTGCCACTCGTCTGNCCCCTCGCGCCTTGTCCTCCGTTTAGTCAAGTCGCCGGCCACCACCGCTCGCTACTCGTACTGCGCCGTCAGTCGGGCGCAGTGGCACTACTGGCTCTTGCATCAGCATGCACCACCGCGAGTCCTCCTGGATTCTCGCGTTTGTATCCCGGCATTTCCCCTCTCGCGCTTTCGCATTTCCTTACGGACTTTTCGCCCATCATCGCAGCGCGTGGTCCCCCGAGGCTCCGAGCCCCGATCGCCATATTCGTATGCATCGTCATCGCCTTCTCGAGTCTTTTGACCGCGACATTGACAAATTTCCAGCACCTACGCTCGCGCTCGCTCGTCTTCGACCGCTCGACTCGATAGCATCCTGCCCTCCTGCCTCTCTCGCGTTCTCGCAGCTGGAGATGCCTCGTCCGTCGATCGCGAACGTTCACGACGTTTCCATGGGCCACAAGACTCGGGACTCAGGACGCATTCTCGTACCCGCGTCGACGCCTCCCAGCTTCCACGCCGGACTTTCAACTCTGATAGCGCTTCCTCTGGCTCTCTCGCGCTCTCCCAGTGCCAGTGCTGCCCCTTGCCCGTAGTCAACTGCTTGCGACCGCGCTCGGTCTCTATCTGCGCTGGCCCTGTGTCTATCTTCGTCTCTGTGGATGTGGATATGTCTGTTTCTATTCCTGTTTCTGGCTCTGGCTCGCGCTGGTGTCATCGGCGTCCCAAGCTCGGACTCGCCTTCCCGCCCTCCTCTGTGTCGCACATGGGCACGCGGTCCTCCCGAGTCTCCCCGCGGGCCCGCCCTCTGGCCTCGGTCCCTGCGCAGCAGCTGCAATACCTGGGCTTTCGCGGTCTCGGTGCATCGGTACACGACTGTGGTCTTTCCCCTTCGAGCTTCAGGCCTCAGGGCCCGGCGGCGGCTCTCAACCTTACCTGCGCCTGCGCCTGCGCACGGCCATGCCAGCGTCCCACATACAGTATCCCCAGGAACCGACCCGCAACATACCGCAACATACCGTATCGTATCGTATCGCGCACGTACGTTACGTACGTTCCATCCCGCCCTGCAAGAGTGCACAGTGCACAGTACGGGGATTTCCTTGCCCTCGAATCGGCCGTTCCCCCTGGGCCCTGACGGCTGGATGGGGCACGTCGGACCCGGGCGTGTGCGCGTGGGGGTGCGCGTGGGAGGCCTGCAAGCGTCGCGCCGTCGGCATCGACTGGGGATACGGTACTGTATGATATCGTGTCATGTCGTCCACACTGTGGTGTCCTCGCGCTTCGGCGTCTTTGCTGGGTGCTGCTTTTTCTGACATGGCAGAAGGTGATTCTTGCTGTCTCTCTGTTTTTTGCTGGATCTCCGACGAGTGCACTCGCGCTGATGAGATAAGCATCTGGCATCTGGCATCTGCGTGCTCGTGTACTGTTCTCCCGGCTCTCGTCCTGGATTCTACGTTCTGATCCCCGTTCTGTCTGTACGAGCCTAGCGCGCGCCGGGACTGGGTATGCTTTTCTGCTGCCGGTGACGATACTGCAGTATGTTCTGGTGCTCGTGCCCGTGCTATGTTCTGGTGTTGGTATTGGTACTTGGCGATGGACAACGAGGACGCCCTCGATCGACGACTGCGTCATGCGCGCGCGCGCAGCGCATGTGCGTGTGCATGTGTGCGTATGCCTCAACCTGTGTGTACGCACTCGCGAGGCGTACGACGGTAGGCGGTCGGCGGTAGGCGTCGCGCGGGGCTCGTGACCATTCACTCCCTCTGTGCTCCCCTCTCTCTAACCGCACATTCAGTCCGCAGTCCCCCTTCATTTCGACGTGGATTTCATTCCGCTGTTCCCCGGCATGGAGCGTGCCGATAGGTGGGTTGGAGCCTAACGTTAACGGTTATGCGCCCTCGACTCCTTTGATTATGATGATTCTGTTGATTATGATGATTGGGTGTGCGGTGTGGACGGGTCGCGTGGGTCGCGTGGGAGGTACGCAGATAGATGCGCTCAGATGCGCTCAGATGTCCAGACGCTGATCACTACGCAGATGCTCGCGTTAAGCTCAAGTGCAAGGGCAAGCTCCTCCCGAGCGAGGAGGGACTGCTGCTCGTCGACGATCCCGGTTCAGACGTTCAGATGCGTCGCGACGCCGATATCTATAATCTACAATCTGCCGGTGGGAATTCGCCCGCGCAGCCAATGTGCTTGTTTCTGCGGACTGCCGGCTGCTGCCTGCTGCCTGCTGGCGCTTCGCTCGCTCGCTCTCTCCCCGCACTCAAATGGCCTGCGCACGCTCTGGGACACGCGTCCGCCGCTCGACAGGGCACCTGATTCCTCGATCCTCCGCATCCACGCTATCCACACCATCCACGCCCACCTTCGTCTTCAGAACCTCCAGAGTGCGGTCTCACCGTATCGGAGGCCCTGGCAGGATCCGTGCTGCTTCGTGGCTGCATGCACAGCGCCCAATGCAAACCAAGCACGAGCTGCCCGAGTCGCAATTTTTGTTGAATAGGCGGATGGTGATCGAGGAGGACTCGTGACCGCTCGTCCTCAGGCTGCGTTTCGCGCTCGGACCGTCCGGCTCCATGGGTGCGTCTGTACAGTATCTGCGTGCTGGTCCTCGTCGCGTTGTGTATCCAGTCGCGTTCACACCGGGGACCTGAGCGCAGCCGTGGCCCCTGGCGATAACGGGCTCTCCGAATGCGGTATGTCCGTCCGGAGCTCGAGCTCGGGCGTGTGGCAAGTTCCATTGATGTGGCCTATGGTTTTGTGGTGTGCGTCCTGTGGTCTTGCGTTCCGTGTTCTTTGCGACACAATGGCCTGGTACTGGTAGACCCGCTCTACTTACCACTCGCCGTGCCTGCCCCTTCGAGTCCTCGTGGTGGCATGGCGCGGCGATAGACTCGTGTTTCGCGGTCTTCTGTGTTGTGTGTTTTTGTCACATGGTCTTGGCGCACGATGCAACTCGGAGCCTTTACCCGCTCGCGTGCACTTTACAACAACGTTAACGGGAATGCGGACGTCGACGTCATCGACGGCTCATCCCTCCTTTAGGCTGAGCGACAATGCTGAATGATATTGACGAGGCGCGCTCGCACTCGGCCGTGCCCGGCTGGGTTGCTACAGCGTACTAGAGCAATGCCCGGGTTCCTTCTCTTGGTATCTTCTCTTCTCCCGGTCGCGCGCTGGATGCACCACAGTGCGCGCGTCCGCGGATCTCAGAGTCTGCGCAGGATCTCGCGGCGCCTCTCTCTCTCCAGCGTTCTTTGCGCATTTCACTCGAACTCGTTCGCGGGGCGCTCGAGCGCCTGGTACCTATAGGCCCAGGATTGGGAAAGCGGGCACACCAGCCTTGACATGATCGACGACATTGGACGCCGGACGCCAGACGCCAGGCAGTGCGGCGCTAGCTGCTGAACGCGCCGGAACGCTCAGCGCTGACTGGCTAGGTAAGGCTTGCTTGGAAACGTCCTATCGCACGTCCTATCGCGCGCCCGGCAGGGACAAGGCAGGACAGGGCAGGGCAGGGAAGGAGTTTGGATAAGGTGCTGTACACCGGGCACCCGAGCTGTGCAGCCGCTCCTGTCGCATCGTCCGCGCCGACGTCGCAGAGCCCTCCGGCCCCGCCGCGCCCCGGTCGCTAGCACCGACGGGCGCTATCTGGGGAGCGCGCGGTGGGAAGCGCGGGTCGGGTCCAGTCGGGCTCGAGGATGCTCGAGAGCCTGGGTTTGTCAGCAGCGTGCTGCATGTGGGGTGCTGCGAGTCCGTGGGGCGCGCGCGCGAAGATTGGGTTTGAGTTTGTGGTAAGTTTGGGATATTGTTGGTGTTGTCCTTACGGGATGTGCTGGGAGGGTGAGATGGCCCGGGATGAATTCAAGCGCTGCTGTTGCTGGTCCCGACATGTTGCGATGGCGTATAGAGACATGCACGCCTCCCTCCCGTAATCAGATCTCATCTTTCAGATGTCAGCACATGAAAGTCGCGAGCGCAAAGTTCCGGAGCCTGCTGTTGCTGTAAGTACTGCTGCTGCTGCTATTGCTCGATCGCAGGCTTCTGATCGCATACGCTAGGCTCAAGCTCAAGCTCTGCAAACAGTAAGTCAGGCTCAGATCTACAGAATAGAATCATATTCCGGAACTCACTCAAGGCATGCTGTAGATGCGCAGATGGCCATGGACGGTGCTAGCGTTCCCACTAGATTAGGCCGGTCAAGTGACCTGTCTCCTCCCTCTCCCGTGCTCGTGCTCGTGCGGAATCACAGCAGCAGCAGCACAAGAAGCTCGATCGCCCAATCTCTTTCTTCCTCAATCAGACGGGAACGTGGCTCGCTCTCGGGGAACCCCTAGTGTCCAGTGGTTTACCACGATCATCGTCGTGCTGCACTACGGCCCGGTTCCGAGCTCAGCTAACACAGTTCAGTTCAGGGCAGAGGCCTGCTTGCTTGCTTGCTCAGACGTTACGCGACTGCGGCTTCGTCTCTCGCGTCGTCTCGAGCCTGTCCAGGTCCGAAGTAGCACGGTATGGAGGCGGGGCGCGCGAAGCCCTCGTCAATGTCGAGGTGACGTTAGCAGAGNCCCCCTTGTCGCTACGTCGTACGCGGTGCGGAGGCATTGTTGCACGGAGGCGCGAAGACGAAGACGAAGGCGAAGAACTCCGACGCGATCGAACCCCGACCGGTCTCAGCACATACTGACTGCAGCGGGCAGCGGAGATTGAGCCGGGTCGGGGAGCGGGGAAGCGTCGACCGGAGTTCTTCTCCTGGGGCAGGGTGCGGTATCGTGAAGCAGCAGCGCGGAGCTCTCGTGGGGTGCGTGTGCGCGTACTACGGCGAACGGAGCGGAGAGCGGGAACTCTCGCAGGCGGCGTCGGACCTCAGATCAGGGCTTAGACCTCAGGCCTCGGGGCGTGAAGCCCTGGGGTTCTGAGGCCTGAGGTCTGGCCAGGGAGCAGTGGCGAGTATTGTCGCCGCGCGGAGTGCATGTCTCCTCCGACTTCCCGACTTCCCGAATCTCCGAACTCGGTCGAGCCCTCGGGGAAGGGGAGTTTCTGTCGTGGCGCAGAACAGTGCTCATCTCGATCTCTATTGACTAATGTATGTTCACGTTCATGTTCACAGTGACCCGGTGTGCAGCGGGCTAGGAAAGATGCTCCGAGGCAGCCGTTCTTCGTTCTCAGCGATCACTCATCGCTCGACCGCGTCCAAACTCTCGTTGGCAATGGATTGTCATAACTCGTGCCGAGTCCGAAGGAGGCATGACCATGACTATGTCTTCTGCAGAGTAATGATACGTGCCGCACGCTCCACTGCTTCTTGCGCGCGCGATCTTAAGCTTCACTGTGGGGTCATGACAGTGACTGCACGATTGCCGCCATCAATCCGCAGACGTACAGATGAGAGAGCACTTTGAGAAGCTCTATCCACCGCCGAGTTCGGAAGTCCGGTGCGAAGGGCCGGTGTCCGAGAAGCGAAGTGCAAGGACTGTCGTCTTGACAGTGGACTTTGCACACGACCGTACGACCGCAGCTCGGGTGAGGGCGGTTGTATGGTCATGTGCACCATCGTATGAACCCTCTAGATGTTCATTTGCCGTCAGCGAGGGTGATGCAGTTCAGTAAGAGGCCGTCGAGGCCACCTCTGCGCGATCACCTGTCACCGTAGTCCGCCGCGAGTGCTCCGACGGTGGACAGCATGGAACGCGCAATGCGACGGGAATACGCCAAGTTGAAGTTGTGCCGTGAACGCAAGACTCCAGGCTTCAGATGGAGCAATGCCCTGGACAACAAGGGCACAAGGCGGATATCAAGTGCCTGCGTTTTGGTGTACGGCGGTCTTACCGGCTCATACGTGTACGTGCGAGGAGCGTGGAGGTCTGGTGAGCGTTGGGCCGTAGATGCCGTATGCACGGCTTTGTCTCTGCGTGTCCACAGCCTGCCAATACAGCCGGACGCGAGGCGGGGTGCCCACGCGCCGCCGGTATTGCAGCTGTCCTTCGGCTTGATTGGCACTCGATGACGGTCACATTGGGTATACAATGTGGATTCTTATTGATGAGCCGGAGAGCACATTACTACTGCTGCTTGTTGTTCAAACATGCCGTCGGTTGAGCTTGATCGCAAGCCGACAATTAGCTCGCGCACTGCCTGCCACTATGCACATCGCACCGGAGCTCGTGAAGGTGCTGTTAGCATCAACATCAAGGAGAGACTCGTGCCAATGCGTCATCGGTGCCCATTTCGAGCGTCGGATGCAACCAGGTGACCTGGGATGCCGGCATAGTCTAAGGAGATTCGGAACGGTCACCCGGTGGTCCGACTCGATCAGGCCCAACCGCCCACGCTCGAGCCGGCGACTTCGTTCGTGCAGCTCGAAGTGGCAGGAGCTTCACGCCCTCCGCTCGCGCTCTTCTCATGATCTGCCCTCTCTCAGGCCCTCGAGCTGCCGACGCATGATCGTGTCCTGAACAAGTTGCCTATCATCCGGGGCTTCCAATGCGGGGTAAGTAGATATCGGACCCTACCTGCGCCCCGGCTTCCTGCGGCTATAGTACCGCAGCTGGCACAATGGTGCTATTCATTTCGTGCAGCATGACAGCGCTGTCGACTTCTCGCGTTCGCAGCTGGATACCGCCGCGCTCCTACGCCCGATCGCCGCGTTCCTGGCTACGATTCAATATCTCGACGTTCGTCATAGACCTTTCCACGCACCGTCCTGGTGCGGGGTTGCGGTGCGAGTGTGGGGAACTCGGCGCTTTCCAGCGATGTGCCATGCAGGGTTCAGCTCTTCGCACTCTGTCCTCTGCGTGGGCGGTTGGTCTTGGCGTTCATTTGCCGCAAGAATCTGGCTGCCCAATATCCGCGTATGCATCCGCCATGGCTGCAGCTCGCGTCGAAACGTCGGCCTTCGCGCTGGTAGGAGCGGACTCCCCGAACGCGCTGCTTCCTCCGTGGCAAGCGTGGACCCGACACGCGCCGGAGTCGCCGTTCGACGGTGTCTCCGACCTCGTCGTCCGACCACTGCACGTATTGAACCTACGCCTCATCGGGACTGGGCTGGACTCGGAGACGGGGCGGCGAATACCGCACTCGGACACCGCCCAGCGAGTCGCCGTTCACGGTGTACCTACGGCCCCCGTCGACATCGCTCAAGCTCCGGCTCCGTGCTCGGTGGGGCATCTCAACTTAGCACAACGACGCTGACTGGCCCGCCGTCGTCTATCGCGAACGACCATCTTTCAGGTCTCTGTGCTGGATATGGCGGTCCCGACACCCCAGCTCTGCGCGCCCGTCCGGATGCGGACCGACCTCCTGCATTGATTGGCTTCGTGGCGCCCATAATGCATAATGGCCCATGGCAGGTTCCGTCATGCTCGTTTCGTTCTGCTCGCGCGTGATACGAGGCTCACTCGAAACATCGCGCGTGCCTGCAACCCTGATGCTCACAGCGGCTGCGTATGAGGGTACACAGAGCAGGCTGTATTTAGACACGTCGGGGTAGGTTCAGAGGTTCGTCTCGCGTTGTCTGTCAGTACGGCCCGACCGTTGACGCATGTGGGTCAATGGTTGGGACAGCGGCGAGAGCGATGGCAGGTCACGGTGCCCATATTGGCCTTCGCTGTGCGAAACTGATCTTTGGCAAGCCGCCATGCTCCGAGAGCGGTTGATGGTTTGTAGATAGCGATGTGGAGGAGATTGATGGTTCTTCACGCTCTGTTCGGTCGCTTCTTCGGTGCATCGCAGCGGTGAGTCCGAGATGACACTCGCGCTTGGCACGTTCCAAGCTTTCTCGTTATTGACACAAATGTTCTCGTTTCAGCTCTAGCTCGGGCGACGAGCGCAGTGCTAGCTTCGTCCACGTCCAGTACGCTACCGTACAGTGCTGGCGATCAAGCACACTGGGCGTC
This sequence comes from Trametes cubensis, assembly GCA_029747595.1. Lineage (NCBI taxonomy): Eukaryota > Fungi > Basidiomycota > Agaricomycetes > Polyporales > Polyporaceae > Trametes > Trametes cubensis. The sequence goes on from JAPEVG010000409.1 coordinate 8,023, forward strand.
GCTTCTCCCGGTGCTTGGCAGTCCTGTCTGGCACCGGTTGCGGCTCGCCGGTTTGCCATGCAAGTCTGAGCGAGATGAGTGTGACGCCCATACGCGACGTAGGAGCTCCGGGAGAGAGGACGCATGATGGATCTATCCACGGACGCGTGTCAAATCTCGAGCTCGCGCGCCGCAATCTCCACGGCTTCCCATCCAAAGCGGAAAWCCCGGCGGGTGGCGCCGCGTGCGACGCTCGAGTGGGGAACATGACCACGCTGGGCCCATACAGTATTGCCGTGAAGTTCCTACGGGATACACGCGCACAAGGCGGGCTTTGGAGTTCGATGCACTAGTTGGGCTCTCGAGATCCGGGAGCGCGCGACGTGGACGACTTCCCAGCGTGCTCACAGCGGCTTGAACGCGGACGCCAAGATCACCGTCGAACGGGCTCTGAAGAGTGTAAGAGACTCGCAGGCGCCGTTTAATCGGCGCCGTGTCCGCGTCAGGTGGTTTGTCGGTGCGTCCTCGATGTCCCCATATGTGCAGGTCGCGCGGGCGGTGGACCCACAGCTCTCACGGACCCGGCCCGACCTCCCTGCAGCCTCTTTCCTAGGTCGGCAAAGGTACGCTGTGCGCTCGCGAAGGGCGTTGAGTATGGTGTTTGTGGCCTACCGAGCTGCTGGCGCTTCCGTCCGGATCCTCACTAGGCTTGGCGCGAGCCTGAGAATGTGGACGCCCGGAGCTAGCTGCGCTATCGCGTAGTACTGTATAGACTGGCTGGGTGAGTGTGCTTCTAGTTCTCGATCGTCTTCCTTTCAGCCTTTGGCTACTGAGTGCTGATTGGGAATGCTTGCAGAGGGCTTGGCGCGCTTCTCGTCTGCCCAGCATTGYCCGTCGGGCGCGAAGCTCGATGRCCCGCCCTACGMGCCTTTCATTGGACCGCCATGGGCGCCTCACCTAGCGCGGCTCCCTTCCTCCTCGACTCCGTGCACGGCGTGAGCATAAGCCCGCACAGGCACGTCGCTTCAGAACGAGGGTGCGATGCCTTTGCCATACACCATCATGGCGTATTACGTCCTCTCCGACGTCGCAGCCTGGCCCAAAGGCCATCTATCGTGGCCTGTGCTGCTGCTGCCTCGCTTCCGATATCGGCATCAAGAGAACTCGTGTAGCGTGGCGTACGATTCAAGGTACATGCATTGTATCCCCCGGCCTGGGACGCGCGAGGGCAGACTCCGTTGGCTATCAGTCCTTTGGCTCTAATAGACAGGTTCCAGAACTTGAATAGAGACACGAGGTAAGCTGCACGAAGCCAGTGAAGCGCCGGAGCGACCTCGTTAACTGCTTCCTCGACAGGACGCGCGCGAGGATCAGCGCTTGTGTTATGCTGGGAACACTGAGGCTGCTATATTCCCTCGTCCACCTCGCGGCCGTCGCAGCACTGGGGAAGGAGCATGACGCATCCATGTCCTGGACGAGTTGGGGACCATCAGGTGGACGCTCGCGCACGCGGCTCGGAGCAGGCTCGTTTCCACTGGTGCTACGATCATGGCAAGACGCACACTACTTATCTCCTCCCTCTGACACTCACTTATCGCACCCAAGGTCGCGGATACAGGCACGCGATGTTGGCGCGGCCTGCAGCTTCGCGACTTCCCAGGCGGCGAGAGCTCGAGAACGCGAGAAGGCTCACAGTGGCACCGGACAAAGAAAGATTTACGGGCGCTCGCCTTCCTTAGGGCGGCCACTGTGGCTAATTGGCTCGCCCCTGGTGGCTTCGATACCATACCGGGCGATTTTGTGGCTTATTCTCCTCTGCTCATTGGCACGACCGTTGGGGCTGACGCTTGCAGCTGACAGCATTGCACCATGCGGAGTCGGAGAACTTGACGTCGGACGCTGTCGGCTTTGCTCGTGTACGTCCTCTCGCCTGCCATCCTCCTCGCCACCGTGCCATGCTATTCCTGCGTCGGCCATCCGTTGCTTGCTGTAAGGCGCATTTCGCCTTCCGCCGCACGTTCGAGCCCACGGCTTTCCGTCATCAGCCGAGCTGTTTATGCCACTTGGCTTGAGTTCCTTCGACTCCTCTGAATCGCCGACGGCCGCGATGCCGTGTCAAATCTGACGTTCCGCTCATTTCAGCCCGACGCTTCNGCTGGCCCGCCGCTCGCGTCAGACCAGGGCTCGTCAGCTCAACTTCCGAAGCTCATCGTGTTTCGTTTCGTCGCGACCATCGAAGTGACCTTCCGGGTCGTCACGAACGGGACGCCCAGCGGCCTTGCCAGCGCGCCGACGGCCTCATGCTCGACCGGCGCATCGTCGCGCTGGCGGTCGGGACCGTGCTCTCGTCATCACCGTCCTTAGCCGTCGCAGTCACTTGGCAGCAACAGGCAACATTGACCTCGTTTCAGACTTTCAGTCAAGGCCTGGTTCCGGGCTCGGAGCCTCGAACTCATTCGCGTCCGCATTGGCAATCGTCGCAATCTGCATCTTCCTCCGGGTGAGGCGCGAAATGCGCATATATCAAGGATGATGCATGACGTAGTCTGAGAAGGTACACAACAGGACGCGGTGGTATGCGGTTTACGTCTTCACCCTCCGCTAAGGCTATACCTTCTTTTTGGCGTTCCTATCGCGCCAGCTCGCGTACATACATAGGTCCTTGGAATCGGACTCATTCATTCCATGGGCTGCGCGCGTTTTTTTGTGGAGGCTTTCGCAATCTTGGAAGTCCGAGACACCTCGTTTTCTGAGGGAATCCCCTCTGCCCTTTCGTAGAAGTTCCATCGCGATGGGTTTGCAAGGGAGCCTTTGCCTTCGGAGGGCGTCCGTTCCCACCGTCCGTTTCCCGTGTGCAGGGCTGCTGTGCTCGCGACGCGCACGTTGCATCCGCCTGAGCGCGAGATGGCGATATGTCGTCCTTATCGCACTGCTCTGCTCGCGGTCGAGTTCGTCGCGACTCTTCTCCGCTCGCGCAGTCGTGATGGATGCCAGTCGAGTGTCATACATTGGCCAAATGTTGCCTGGGATGAGGTGAACGAGATAAGATCGTCGCTGCCTTATTTTGTGGCCGTAGTGTAGCGCGCGTCTATGTGGCGGACTGTGGCCAATCGCGTGGGCAACATCTTCACGCAAGACGTTGAACAGCGTCCTTGCCAACTCGGCCTTCTCTCGTGTGGTATCAGCTTGATATTGCATCACCTTGGTGTTTCATTTATCGGATACATTGGTATAGATGGGTACAGTACAGTTTTTGCAAAAGCTCACCCTTCCATGACAAGTTCAAACTCACAATCTTCCGGTGCGTGTACTCTCTCGTCAGCAGGCGCGTCGGCGATTTCCCGGCGGTCGAATGTGCTCGCGCTCGCGCTGGGAACGTGCACCCCCGTCCTGAGTCATAACTTACGCGACAGGGTGGTCGATGGCGATTGGCGCAGCAGCTTCCTTCGCATGATGCATGGCCACGACGACGTGTGCTGCCCGCGCCTCGTGGCGTGCATCTCGACCTCTGCCATCGCGCCGGCTGCAGCACCCAAGGAGACAGGCTCGCTCTCGAACGCTGAACGTTCAACCCGTCTGTCCGGGCGTAGCTGCGCACTGGGTGCGGCGACGCTTCTGTCCAGTGCTTATGGCTTTTGTAGGTGATCGTCGGTCGCCCCGTGCGACTTTTCGTCAAAACTGCACCATCGCGCACCCAATCGCCCGTGGACCTGTACCCTACCAGCGATACCGCACTGGGTCAAGATGCACCCGCCTACCGCTTGGGGTGCACGTTGCTTCCCCGCCGATGCGGCCGCTGTAGTGAGTTGCTCCACTCCTGTGTCTGACGGAACAGGTTCCTGCATTCTCCCGTTCCGCCCGGAATCAGTTACCATCCTCCGACACGATGGCAGTCCATCCCGAGGCTAAGGTGTTGCGACGGAGGCTCACCAGCTTATCTAGTGCATCGCGGATCGGTGACATTGCGAGATGCGCCCATTGTGGCCTGCAACGTGCACGATTAACGCCGAGTTTGAGCCACAACGAGTGCTGCTAGTGCAGTAAACCTGTGGTATGCGCCAACTAGCCTCCGTGGCCAGGAACAATACTGCACCACTGACACGGCCGCGAGCGGTTTGGGAGAAAGACTCCGATTCCGACTCCCATCATCATCACCGGCGGAACAGGACAACCCCCTCTTCTGCCCTCTCGCAAGGTGCTTCTCGGGCTTCGCAGCTCTCAGGGCGCGCGTGCTTATCTATTTGACACGAATCACGGATGACAGTATTATGCAGGGTGGCGACGCCCTGGGCGTTCGTCGTCCACAGTTCTATCAAAATGTCGATGGGCGCACTACCGTCAAGCGGATACGATGTCCTCGGACGGGCGCTCGCCTGTCGGATTATTGCACTGGTAGGTAGGCGTGTCAACGTTTGTCTGCTCGCCCTTGCTGATTGAGATGCTGGCCGTGGGCGATGGTGGGAGGTAGATGCAGCAGGGTGACGCAGCCGCTGTTCCTGACTATTCCTGGGCTCGGGCTAGGGCGTATGTGGGCGACGCAGAGAAGCCGAACGCAATCACTGGTGGCGGCACCCAGAGCAAGTCACTGCGGCCCGCCCGGTCTCATGTCTACCCGTTAGACCGTCCGGTAGGTACGTCCCTCTGTAACTTGTTAAGTACACTCGCTATATGTTCTGCTATCTGAGGGCGTCCGCTGCAACTCCGGAGTGACGAGAACACAGATAGCCGACGTCGCATAGTGTGGTGGGTACGTGCGGGGACCGATGCCTGGGCTGGAGCGGTCGGGGTAGTTGACACGGACNAATCGTGTTTACCATGTTGGGCGGCGCAGATCGGCGTCCACATGCCTGACAGTCGCGTYCGATGGACATTCGCGCGAGGATTCGTTGCTCAGGCTCGCGCTAGAAGTCGGCGTGGAGGGGTCAGAACGTCCCGCGCGGACTTCTGGCGATGGCCGCCTCCGCCTCCGAGGTTTTCTTGCGAGGCGCGAGCGGCCCAGGTGCATGYTGTCTCTCACCRCAGGTTGCAACTCTGCGAGAACGTCTCTATAGCCTKCCGTCAGCGTGTCGAAGTGAAGAGGARTCGAAACCCTCTTCTCGTTTTGGCCGTGCTGATCAGCGYTTGAGGCACGCCGCTCAAACAACTGACTGTATACTACAGAGTGTTCGCATCGGTTGCTGGGGTAGAAGAATGACAAGRTGAGCGCGATAYGAGAGACTGTTSGTGCTTCTAAATTSAGCTGAAAGTTACACGTCTAGGAACARTCCTTGCGAGCATTCAGCYGTGCTCCCACCGCTATGTCATCGTCAGCTGWAACCCACTSCATACTCGCGACACCGTATGCCGATGCACCCCACATCGTCCACAGGACCCTGATTGTCCCCCGCCAAATCGGGCCTGCGCCATCTCGGAGCGGGGCTGCGGAACGGGAGAGCTTGCTCAAGTGTCGATCCGGCGGGCGCGGGCTCGTCCTCTGCACATCATACCGTCTTCCAGCCAATCCACGACCCCCNGCCGGTTGATCCGCGCGCGAGGGCCTCGATCTGCGCTCGGAGGACTCCGCACCCGGGCCGGGATGGGCTCCTTCGCGACAATATCGTCCTGGCGGGCAGGGGGGCTTCTTCCGTCTTCTCCGCGCCCGCGTCCGCGTCGACGCCCTGCGGCCTCCTGCTTCTCGCTCCTGCGGGCGCGCTTCGCGGGGCTTCGGTGCTCGCGCTCGGTCAGAACGTTTCTCAGGCTTCTGTGTCGTTCCTACGCTGCTTTGTCTCCGGAGGGCCTCGAACGGTGACGTCGGGGCTATTGCCTCTGGATCATGCTCGCTTGTGCACTCGGGACGGTGCGCCGCTACGCTGGGTTCTATGCGGGGATGAGAGACGTGCCTTGGAGTGGCGTATCGTCCCGAGCTCGCGATGCAGTGTTCATGAAGGGGCGGTGCCCCGAGTGGCACTACCTGCTTTTGGTAGGCGTCGAAGTCGGCTAACCGGTTAACGACGATGTTGTCGAGGTACGTCGGGCCGAGTTTAGATAGCCGTGAGGACAAAGCAAGTCTTTGGTTACCTTGTGCTCTGGAAACGACGAGAGTTACCGGACTTTCCTTGGGATGCCTATCATTTTCTGCCACTGGCCCGCGTACATCATGAATTTCCGCGAATAGAAAGGGAGCCCGGCAAAGTGTGATGGTATGCAAACTAGATTGAGATAACGCACAAACAAGCTATGTAGTCGTACAAGTGTGGAAATGTCTTGTCTCTTCGTGTTCATACCATTGCCGCCTCACGTCTAAAGTTCGTGCCAAAGGTCCGCCGCGCTTCATCCTCCGAAACCTTCTGCAACGTTACGCCTCCGCTTTGAGGTGAGTCAATCTGGTCTTCGGCCGCCTTTGCGATGCGCGTGATTCGCCAAGCTTGCGGGGGAAGAATGCATGCATGGGCATTGATGCAAAGCCATTGAAGAGCCGGAGCCGCACTAGCGATGCGCAGAGCGAGCGTGCAGCTGGCTTTCTCGCATTCATCCTCCTCGGAGACGGGATTATCGAGTAGTGCTTCGTCGAATAGAGCGGATCCAGCTGGATCGTTGAGTAGGAGATGCGTTAAGAAGAAGGCCCCGCCCAGCACGGATAGGATCGTGTTCTGGTGGAATATCCTATCAGGCATTTCGAGCAGCGTAGGAAGGCACGAAATATCTTACGATGAGTGTTTCTGATTGCTCCCTCGACCAGATGTAGTCAAAAGTGATCGTGCAACGTTTGAGAGACTTTGTCGATGACAAGAACCGGAAGTAATCACGAGTGAATAGCGGGTTAGCATAGCGCGCTGTGAACTTGCATTCCACAGAGGTAGGCATAGCTTCGCCAAATATGGCGGACAATATGGGTATAGCGAGTTCGCAGAGTGTGTCGAAACGGTTGCACAACGAGACTGAACAATGATGGACTTGCGCTGGTACGGCGAGAGCGTATAGAAAACTTGCACTTTCTGCGGAAATTGAGACGAGGTTTTGTGGCCAGCGTGCAGAGTCGGCCTTCCAGAATTGTTGGAGTTGTGCCCGAGCGTTCAAGAGAAACGATGGAATGAGAACCTCTTCGATCTGCGAATCATTCGCCCGAAATCGACCCGGAGTGTTGATCTGGTTGGTGATGGTGAGATGCTGGATTCCTGGAACTGCGTGCATTAATCGGCCCATTAGCAATGGATCATCCGGGTAAGGGATTTTGAGGGAGCGCATGCGAGGAAAGGCACAGATAGAATTCATCGTCCAAGTGTGCATTATGGCAGATAGGTCAAGCTCCTCCAAGGTGACGGGAAGAAGCTCCAGAGGGAATTCATGAAGACGGGGACGGTTCCGGACCTGAGCTATGAGTGTCAATTCACGCAGGCGGGGACGGAAGAGTTCCGTTAGTACTCTCCTTCCCAGATCAAATGGAGGATAGATGATCAGCTCCTCGAGAGCAGGAGTCATGGAAATAATCCTGGAGAAATACTTGAACGATTCCTCCGCGGGATGTAAGTCGAAGTCGATGCGCAGACGCCGCAGTTGCCTGCACACCTTGACCATTTGAAGTATCGCATCGAAAAGGAAGGGGAAGTTATGTCCGTAGTAGATGAATTGTAGCTCCCTGCCGAAGTGGAGCTCGCGGACGAATTGACCGCGTGGAATGGGTGAGTCGATTCGCAAGAAGCGCCCGAAAGACGCCACGGCCTTTTCGGTACGGAACACGCTGTTGGAACGTTTGGACAAGGGCTCGAAAGTTGTGTCCGCAAAGTAGCGACAGGTAGCCCCCAGGGAGGCCAAAGAATTGTCGGGGAGCCACGTTATGATTTGGTCGAAGACGTCGAAATTGAGAGAGGCAAGGATCGAGGTCTGACGAGTATGTTTGATTCCTTTAACTTGCTGGTAGCCGTCCTACGACCGAATGTTTATCAGGGAACACCACAAAGCGCAAGACGTGGCTTACTTGACTGGAAGAAACTTGGATCTGCACTGAGGTTGAACAACTGCCAGCGTTGCCACCCTCCTCCTGCGAAGGGCCGGACTGCTTAGTGTACGAAGAACTGTGGGACCTGGCGGATTATCATCACTCACCACTGGTGCAAAGATGGGTTCAAAAGGTTGGTTGTTCACGGGTGGCGAGATGCGCCACTGAAGATCAGGTTGCATCCTAGCTCCTCCATTTCTAGACGCAACGGAGGCATTCACTGAGGACGAACTGCCAGCTTGGTCACCTTGAGGATTGAAGGTGAATGTGAACGAGGAGCTCTGAGGGGCGAATCCCGTCATGGCGGAGGTTACTAGTGATGTAGCAGAGGAGGGCAACCGCTCGACTCGTTTATGTCCGCAAAGGTCTTAGCCACAGCTTGAACATAGCCCCAAACCAGCCACAACACCACGATGGAGATGACAATAACCGGAAGAACCACTAAGCGCCCGTCAGATCGTTCCGATCGTGAACACTATTGTCCTCCATGTATACTCGGAAAAAACAACATCGAATAACATAAACCTTCAACTCACCAGACGCTTGCATCGTCGTAGCAACTCATTAGCTTTGAAAGGGCTCCAGGGAGAGCGGCTACGTCCCGTCTATATACAGACAGTTGAAGTAGTGCGTTCAAGCCTCCCCCATCATCCTTCCTAGAGTCGACTGAGATAACTAACTGACACGCAGTGATAGTCGCACCGGTACACATGCACCATCGAGCAAGAAGTAATAACCACCTGCCTCGCCATTCTCGCAGTTCCCAACGCCTTCAATTTGCCTCCTACAATACCCACGGCTATGGCCTCGTCCCTATCTACGTCGTGAGCATATCGCCAATACTGCTCAGTCTCATTGTGGCAGAATTCGAAGCTGAACTCACAGAGTCTCCCGCGCCTACGTGGGTCCGAAACTCGTTTCGAAGATATGTAGCGCTTCCTTCTGCGGAATCTCCTGCAAAGAGAGACCTTCGCTGCTGCGTATGACTCGCCAAGCTTGTGACAGGAACGGACTCCATAAGTTGGTGTTGATGCAAATCCGCTCCAGGGCAGGTGACGCTTCAGCGAATCGCTGGGCTAAACTGTGACCGGCCTTCTGACAGTAAGTCCAAATGGTATCCCTGACAGTGCCGCGGTCGAGTCCTGATTTATCGATCAGGGCTCGTCCGCAAGGATCGATCAGGCGGAGCTCCTTCAGAGATGAAGCGTTGCTCAAGCCCGACAGGATTGCATCCTGGAAGACAGTCGTAAACGATCAGGTATCTTCTACGACGGAATAATGCACGAATGTCCTTACCACTGCAGCCTCATGATCTGTGTTATTGTTTCGGTAGTCGAAGATGACGAGGCAGCGCACGAGAGACTTCGCAGTTGACAAGAAACGGAAGTCGTCTCGAGAAATATACGTATCACGGTTGTCAAGAACGAAATGACACTGCGCAGAGGAAGGTTGTACGTCATCAAAGATGGCAGGCAGGATAGGCGTAGTTGTGACATAGTTGCAGTACGTGTTAGTGTGGGTTTGGATCAAGCAATGACGGACTTTGATGGGCACGGCGAGGGCGTACAGATAGCTCGGGTCATCGACGGTAATGGAGACAAGGTTCTTCGGCCAGCTAGTGGGATTGGCGTTCCAGTATCGCTCAAGCTCAGCTCGCGCATTGGAGATGGAGTACAGAAGCCGGCTGCTGGACGTCCCAAGTCTCTCTGTCTCTACGAGTTCACCGGTGATAGAAAGGTGCCGGAGACCAGGGAAGGCTTGCAACAATTCACCCATCAATAGTAATAGTGGATTGTCTGCGTACGGAATGCGCAGGCGGCGGACAGAGGGGAAAGAAGGTTTAGGCGGTAGCGTCCATGTGCTGGTAGCAGCGGACAAGTCGAGCTCCTCCAAAGTGGCCGGAAGAAGCCCCGGGGGGAAGTTGCCGATCGGATAGTGGATCGGTAGCGTGAGTCTGCGGAGGCGAGGACGGAAGAGTCCCGCAGGTCCTTCGTTCACTGCGGGATATGGAGGTTTAATGCGCAAGTCCCGGAGATTGGGCATTGTAGCGATACTCCATGAAAGGTCTTGGAACAGATCGCTGACGGACGTCAACTCAAGATCGATGTGAAGGCACCGCAGCTGCTGGCACGCTTCGACGATTCGTAACACGCCGCGGAACAGGGAGATGAAATCCGCTTCGCGAGTGTCATATCTCAACTCCTCCGGAAAGTGAAGCTCGCGGATGAGCTGTGCGCGCGAATGGGTAGTCTCTAGTCGCAGAAAGCGGATGAAGGAGGCAAGGCTCTTGTGGGTACGAAAGCCACGGTAGGACCGTCTGGACAAGGGTCGAACAGCTGCGTCTGCGAAGAACAAGCAAGTGGCCCTCAAGGCGACCAGAGCTTCGTCAGAGAGCAGGGTCATGATGTGGTCGAGAACGTCGAGGTTGAGGGAGGTGAGATGAAGTTTCTCGCTCGAAGTGTTCTTGCAGAGAGGTTAGAGGGTTAAAACGGCTACCAGAACTGCATAGTGTACTCACTAGAATTGGGAGAGGTCCCATGACCGACAACGTACTCGTCGAGCTAGTGAGGTCGAGTGGCGTTAGAGCCCGTTCTGTGGCGTTTTGATGCAACGGCGGACGATTGCTAGGTTCTAGTTGATACCTGGAAGGAACAACAAAATCAAAGTCCAAGTGCGGCACGGGCCCTTCCATGACAGGGATGGACGAGAGAGATAGATGCTGGGGAGGGAAGGAGCTAGCCCTCCCCTAATATACGACTGCATCCACTCCGAGAGTGAGCCACTCCCAGCCACGAGGGTAAACAAAGGTATGGCGGTGAGCGTGCGCGTGCGAGATGCCGCGATGAAGCACGAGGACAACATGGGGCAACATGAGGCAGTCTCGAACCCCTGCCGTGTTCTACCCCTCGTCAAATAGGAACAGAACATGTGTACAAAATCCACATACTGAGGCAGACGTAGCTTGCGCGAGAGTGCAAGTCCCAGATATAGTAGTGATCTGGTACATGTTCCCGAGTCTGTCGTGCTTCAACGGCGGTCGGAGTCTACTCACAAAATGAGGGAGACATGATGACGCTCAGTGCAAGGCCCACCATGAGAGCATCCGGACAAGGGCCCGATAGTCGCGTCCACGAAGAGGCGACAAGTCATCCTCAGAGCGGCCAGTACATTGATAGGCAGCCATAACATCATCTCATCGAGGACGTTGTTGTTGAGGCATTGAGTATCGGAGCCTGTTAAATTTCATTTCAGCGTCCCAGGTGGGCCGTTTTCAAAAAGGTGACTGGACCATGGCTTACTGATAGTTGTGGCATGAAGATGCGTTCATGGCGCCGTGTGTCTGAAACCAATGATGGGTTAGCGCTATGTGGTGGACGGATGAATTACTTGTTAACCTAGAGTGATAGACTCAAATAACAAGTGAGGGGAATGCTACCAGACTATCAGTGACATGGCAAGAGAGATGTACATAAGGGGAAGGAGCTTGCACATTGCCTTATATACGACCGTCGCGTCTTCGGTGTACCACTCCCGACCACAAAGGAGAACAAGAATTGTATTTGGAAGCGCCCATACGTGTGCGAGATGCCACCAAGTCCGGACGAGGTGATGAAAGCATGAGCACCGTGCAAGAGGGAACCAGTTACGGGGATACGTGTCATCGAGGCTCTCATTTCAGGACGTACGTATGGACCTGCAGCACGCGCACAGTTCGCATGCGAACGGAATCTTCAGACGATGAATGAGAGAAGGCGAACTTGGGAGGTATTGTTAAGGAGGGGTGCGCAGAACATTTGATGAGCTCCTCCAAGGTCGTCGGAAGAATCTCAAGCGGAACGTCGTCGATTCAGCATCGGTGCGGAAGTGTGAACTTCCGCACACGAGAACAAGGTAGTTCTGTCCCTCCTCCCTTGTTTACCTGTACGGGGGCCGGACGGCGAGCTCTATAGGACGCGTAACGCACAGAAAACCAGGTTGAGAGACTCGAATACTCCGTGCCCTAGGATAAAGTCAAGGTCGATGCATAGGCGCCGAGGCTGTTGGCAGGTCTTGACAGTATCCAGCAGCGTCGAACAGATGGTCATGATTATGTTTGACAGCACTATAGTCGCCATCCGCGTTCGGCAGCATACGGAAATCTGGCTAGCAACCTTCATGAGAATCCGCGGCCGGAGCGTCTGGATCAGGGATGAAATGCAGCATTGGCGACGAGGTGGCAAGTCGCCCTAAGGGTGACCTGCCCATCATCAGGGAGCCACGACATGGTGCGATCGAGGATATCGAAGTTGAGGGAGGTGAGCATTAGAGACTGACGAGCGAAATTCGCTATGCCGTGCTAAGGCTACTTCGTGATTAGTGGCCTGTAGGTCAAGAAGCGGTCAGAATACGGCAGGAAGATTTCAAAACCCCGACTAACGTTTGTGATAGAAAGATGCGCCAGCGAAAACTGGCCCTTGCGATCCAAAAAAAATTCCATGATGAGTGATGGTAATGAGAGTAGAAAGGACCAGTAGTCGGCTTTGATACGTTGACCTGGAAGGCTGTAGCACCGCAGGACCACGGATCTAGCCACGACAACGCCAGTAGCAGCCTAGCAGGTATGTTGCCGGTGCATCAACCCTACGCCGCAACGGCGGTATTCGGACGATATATTCACTGTGGCTCAACGTAGACATCCCATGCAAAGGTTTCAAGGAAACCCCCGGCCTCATGTGCCCACCTGACGCTTATACTTACCTCAATCGGGGACGAGGAACCCGCCAGTACGAAATTTCATCGCATAAGACAGACGTGGACGGCCAGAGTGGAAGCAAACTCGAGGCCAGGATTGAGAAACCACGAAGTGTTACGTACGACGGGTTCTTCCCAAGTGGGAGAGCTCAAAGGAAACCTAGGAAAAGCTCCCTGGAGCAGAAGTAAGGGCTGTCGCCGTCAGAGTTGCCCATAGATGGATCCGCGCAACAATCCAGAGGATGGTAGCATTTCCAGTCGGTTCATGACTCGGAGTAGTTTCGCGGCGTCCAAAGGCTGATTTAGAGTCCAAGATGTGATATGCCACGGATACAAGCAGTCTGATGCATATATAGCAGTTTCCCAGGTTATAGGAGTAACAGAGTAAAAGAGCCAAACTATGGATGAGATGTTTTGGAACGGGAGGAGAGGAGGAAAGCTACGACAGCACAACAAGCGCTTGACACGAAGAGGCCTGCTAGATAAGATAAGATTAGATTTGGCAGATCTATAGATTTTGTCAGCACCAGCGACTCGCAGCAATCCATCGTCCTCTCCTCACCATCCTCCTCCATCTCAAAACAGTCGAGTTCTGGTGCATCTCTGCAGACTTTCTCTCCCTACCAACTCATAATCCCGGCTTGAGTGCTCGTCTTTATCAGGCAGCTTACGACCTCGGTCGCCTACCTTCTTCACGATGGAGTTCGTTCCTGCGCCCGCCGTCCATCGCGTTCTCTGCGCCGACTGTGGTACTCCGATTGTCCCCAACTCCGCCAACCTCTGTGTTGCATGTCTCAGGAACTCGGTAGATATCACTGAGGGCATTCCAAAACAAGGTGCGTACTCCGATCCTATTTGTTTCATGCCTTCCGGATCGGAGGAGGGGAGAACCCGATTGAGAACGTTTTGGTAGCACCGCGTTGAACGCTGGCCGCCGTAGATCCTTTCGCCCTACCCTCCAACCAATTCCAAGATATATCACTGACTTGCCCAATCTCACAGCTTCTGTCTCGTATTGCCGTAACTGCGAACGCTTCCTCTCTCCTCCTTCAACTTGGACGATCGCGAGACCGGAGTCTCAAGAGCTGCTTGCGATCTGCCTGAAAAAGCTCAAGGGCTTGAACAAGGTTCGGTTAACGGAGGCGCACTTCATCTGGACGGAACCACACTCGAAGCGTCTCCGTGTGTCGCTCACGATCCAGAAGGAGGTCCTCACGAACACTATCCTCGAGCAAGTATTCGAGATCGAGTACCTTGTGCAGTATGGCCAGTGCCCCGACTGCACGAAACTCGCAGCGAAGAACACTTGGAAAGCGCTCGTCCAGGTCCGCCAGAAGGTCCCGCACAAGCGTACCTTCTTGTTCCTTGAACAGCTGATCCTCAAGCATGGCGCGCAAAAAGACACGATCTCGGTGAAGGAGGTCCGCGACGGTCTGGACTTCTTCTACAGTCAGCGGAGTCATGCGCAAAAGATGGTCGAATTCCTTAACGGCGTCGTACCAGTCAGGTAAGCTCAGCGGTGCTTGAATATGAAAATACTTCCAACCTTGTCCGCAGGTCAAAAGCGTCGGAGCAGCTGCTCTCCACCGACACACACACCAATACCGCCAACTTCAAGTACACTTACTCCGTGGAAATCATCCCGATCTGCAAGGATGACCTTGTTTGTATACCCCCAAAACTTGCCCGGCAGCTCAGCAACATATCTCCGCTCACCATCTGCGTTCGCGTCGGAAACTCACTCCACCTCCTCGATCCTGCCACCCTCCAGATTTGCGAAGTAACTTCACCCATCTATTGGCGATCGCCCTTTGAGTCGCTTGCGAGCGTGACGGACCTTGTCGAGTTCACTGTCCTCGACGTCGAGCCCTCAGGGACGACGCGCGGCAAGTATGTCCTCGCGGACGCCCAGGTCGCACTCTCGGGCGCCTTCCGCTCGCATGCGGACGACGCCGCGATGGACTACGATACCGCGATGTCGTCGCAGATCTTCCATACGCGAACCCACCTCGGCGGAATCCTTCAGCCAGGCGACACCGCGATGGGCTACTTCCTCACGAACGCCAACTTCAACTCGGACGACTTCGCGGCGCTGCCCGCACACCGTGTCCCGGACATCGTGCTCGTCAAGAAGGCGTACCCGAACCGCCGCAAGAAGAACAAGCCGCGCGCGTGGAAGCTGCGCAGCATGGCGAAGGAGGAGGGCGAAGAGGGCGAGACGGGCGCCGGGCGCGGTGTCGTCGGTCGCATGGGCGGCCGCGACCAGAAGAAGGTCGACGAGGACTACGAGCTCTTCTTGCGCGAGCTGGAGGAAGACGAGGAAATGCGTGGTGCGGTCAATCTCTATCGCGCGAAGGATGTTCGGCCGGGTGCAGGCTCAGGCCTGGCAGGCGGGAAGACGCGCAAGAAGGCGCAGCACGCGATGGATGTCGACGAGGGCGCGATGGACGAGGACGTCGAGGTGCCGGCGGCGACAGACGAGGAGGAGGAAGAGCCCGACTTCCCGGACGTCAAGCTCGACGAACTGCTGGAGGACTTCGACGAGATGACGCTCGAGGAGGCATGACGAGAAGTGCTCATATAAGGTGTATATGCGGTCTACCCATTGTACTGAGCTGTATCACTGTTGTCACGATATTCCCGAAGTATAGATCCACAGGGCCCTACGGTTCCAGCTCCTTCGCGAGCATCCATTACCATGGGATTTCCTCGCCGGTATATCTGAAGAACTTCCCGCTGTCCTTATTGGTGAGGCCGGTGACGACTCGAAGGACGTTGGATACGCTGAACTCGGGCTCCAAGACTGCCCCTTCGCCACCCATTTCTGCATCGCTAGGTCAATCGACCACTCTCCGCCAGTTGGAGGATAGTACTCACCGGTCTTGACCCAGCCAGGGTCAACAAGGACTGCAGTAATGTCGGGCCGTTCGGCCTTTTGCTTGTACGTCTGCATATCGCGCTTCAGCACCAGGGCCACCCTCTGGCATCTCAGGGACACGGATAGCCACGTACCAGCATGTTCAGCGCGGTCTTGCTGATACTGTACGTCGCGCACTTCTCGCCTTGCGCGAGACCGATGCTTGCCAGCCCACTGGACATGTTCACGATGACCTTTCGCTTGCCTTTCTCGAGGAGCGGTAGGTACGTCTGCGCGATAATCGCGGGCCCGATCAAGTTGGCCTTGATCGTGCGGAGCATGCGGTCGCTCGTGAAGTTGAACGCGGTGTCGAACCCCTCGTTCTGTGGCCAGTCGTGAGCACGAGCATTGCGAGCAGGGATCCTGACGTACGATCGCGGCGTTGTTGTAGAGATAGTCGAGGCCTTTGTCGCCGATAAGCGGTTCGACGAGCTTGTACGAGTTCCGGATCGACTCTTCGTCCGCGACGTCGAGCGGGATGATGTGCAGCG
Organism: Trametes cubensis; assembly: GCA_029747595.1. Classification (NCBI taxonomy): domain Eukaryota; kingdom Fungi; phylum Basidiomycota; class Agaricomycetes; order Polyporales; family Polyporaceae; genus Trametes; species Trametes cubensis. The sequence continues at coordinate 24,116 of JAPEVG010000409.1, forward strand.
TGCCCTTTGCACTGTCCTTGAGCGCGTGCAGGCCGGTAGCCTTGTCGGGGTTTCGGCATGTCGCGACGACGATGTTGGATGGGTCAGCGAGGAGTTGTTTGGTCATCTCGAGACCGATCCCGCGAGAGCTCCTGCATAATCATGGATATTGTGGTCAGTCTTGTGCAAGGCTTCCTCGACGGTCCCTGCCACGGCAACGCGGGGAAGCGTACCCCGTGATCAGCCAGGTGTATGTGTCGGACATGTTGTTCTTGTCTGGGTTGTGCAAATTTGATGTTCGAGGCAGAGTAGGTTGAGCTTGTGAACAGAGCTCGGTCCGTCGGCCTTTTATGCTACTCCACCGGACGTGTGGCGCAGTGTGCGCTCAATCTGCACTGAGAGATCCATCGATGATGAGTAATAATAGGCCTGAGATAGCCTCATGACATGAATTCGAGGACCAATGAGTTCATCCGCCTCTTGACTTGCGGCCCATAGATGCGGGGAAACCTCGGCTAATGCTCGTTGTGTACCAGATACGGCACGCCTCTCCCGCTCTGCGATGCAAAAGGAAATCATGGAATACCATTCAGGTAGTAAGACGAAAGTGCGGTCACTCTCGCAGGGAGACACGACCACCGAGAAACCCGGCTATGTGTCTGCCACTAACGCTTCTTCTCGAATCCATTCACGATACCGTAGTACGCCGGCTTCTTCTGCAGGTTCTGTGAAGGACGTCGTTTCAACAAAGTTTCGTAGCTTCATTACGCGGTTGGCACTCACATTATCCCAAGGACAGGCATCGCCTGAGCCAGGGAAAGTACCCGGGATCCATGAATACTTAAGACATGTTGAGCGATGGTAGTGACTCGTGAACACCGTCGCGATTCCGGGGCTCACCTTATCTGTGAAGTCCCAGACCGTCACACCCACACAGCGCTCCACAGCAGCACACGCGCCGACGATGGTCTCGAAGTCCTTCCGCTGCTGCTGCAAGCCCGCTTCGTCGGGCGGGAGGGTGTAGAACATCACGTCGAGTTCTGTGATGGCGACCTCCACGCCAAGGGCCACGAACTCCTCGAGATTCTTGCGAATGTCATTGGGGACTTTGCCAACGACCTCGTGCGCCTGGACCCCGACGCCATCAATAGGTACCCCAGCAAGCTTGAGGTCTTTGATGAGTTTCTTCATGGACGTCGCTTTGGGACCTGCGGCGCGTGAACGAGGACGTGAGTGCCATTGGCTCTGTGGCACCTCGACGACGTACCGGTCCCTGTGATGTTGTATTCGTTGATGTAGAGTTTAGCGTGGGGATCAGCCTTGCTTGCGGCGTGCAGCGCAAGCGAGATATACTTGGTGCCGAGGGTAGTGTACCATAAAGTCTCGCGCCAGGTTCCGTCGTCGTTGAATGGTTCTGGAAACGAGAAGTTGGGATGCGTGAATGCGTGAATGCGTGACAATGAATACGGCAAGAAATACCATTTATGACATCCCAGCTATCTGGCCATACGAATGTCGATGGTTAGCAGACCCTCGGAAGCTGATTGGACTGGAAGGAGCGCACAACTGTTAAAGGGGCTCAGTCAACTCGCCGTCCGCAAGAAATGTGGAGGGAGACGTACTGTACATTTGTCCTCTCCAATGGCGAACAATATTGTAGCAGTGTTCTTGGACGACTTCTGCTAGTTCAGGAGCAGTCCATGTGGTGTTCGTCACCCACGCCGGAAGGCGATTGTACCACACGCAGTTGTGGCCTGGTAACCCCGACGATCAGTGAAGTGCAGGCATATGAAGTTCTGTGGAATGCACCTCGAAGATACTTGCCACTCTGTCGAGCTAGAGCAGCGATCTGGTCCCCTTGCTCAAATGTGAATACGCCTCTTTCAGGCTCGGTCTCTTCCTATAGAGACAGGTGTTCATCAACGGCCATTCAATACGCGTGCCAAGTACGTTGAGAGACTTGCCCATTTCATCGCCTTGGCTGGAGTAAGTTGGCCAAACATGTGAATGTCGTCGAGGAGATGGAAGTACATCGTGTCGTTAAATTCGCCATAGTTTGTGGCCGTACCAAAGTACAGCTTGTTAGCGTAATGAGCAGCGTCATTGAGGCCAATCGTAGATGTGTCTTCCTGTGTGGGCAGCCTGTCCACGCTCCGGCTGATGACTGACGCTGCGGCAAAAGGTAGAAGTGTAGCGAAGAGAATCATGAAGCGTCGAACGGTAACCATCGCGTTGGGTCCCAATACTCCCGCACCAACACAAGTACTTGTACCTCCGGAGGAAGATGTGAAGTCGAGATTAGTGAGCTAGACGTGAAACGGTAGCGGGACGGCTGTCGGTAGCAAAACATCACATGCTCGTCCACGTTACTCTACCATCATGCAAGGCAGAGTTTGAAGCGGGGTTATGGGGCCGGGAGAAGATACGTATGACCTCGCCTGCTCGAGACAAAACTTGCAGATGATGACTGAGGTGGTAGGACGCGGTCCGCGCCCTGAGATTACGGTGCGAGGTATACAACTTGAAGATGTTCGCCGAAGTGGTGGATCCGTGAGTTCCGGTGGAGATAATGATTCAGCCGAAAGCCCTCGAGCTGGCTTAGAGTTGTCAGGCTTCATCGGGCGATACATATTACAGCACAGTGGAGGTGTTTGTCGGTAGAGGGCAAGGAGAGGTGTGCGAGTGTCACTTGGCGCCCTGTTTAGTACTGGACGCCCAAGGGCGCTTGATACTATGGCACAGCCGTTGGTTCGCTACTCGACAGCAAGCCCAGTTGTCCGTGAAACAGGCAGAGGCTAGTGGTTCAAACGTTCAAACTTGATGGGTTTAGTACGTCCGAGGTCCATGAGAATAACAATTGAGCCTGACCGTTTTAAGCCGTGCGCGCAATCACGTGGGCGTCACATAGTAAGTACTTTGACGCTCGAAGGCGCTTGACTCTCAACCATCACTTCCACCACTTAGCGCTCAGCCGTCTTTCCCGCTCTCGTCTGCAAAGGATCGTTCTGTGCCGCAAAGTAGTTTTGCATATCAAGCTGCATGATATGTGACATATGCGGTGCAAACACCTTACGGCGTGCTTGCAATGTACGCCTGCAAGTTTGGGCTCGAGCAGCCATATCGCGAGAAGGCTTCCGCTGACTCGAGCCCACGTTTCGTGTAATTGAAGGGCTTGTAGCCAACCGAATACCATCATGAGTTCACCTGCAGGCAAGTTCTCGCCTGAACAGCCAGACTTCCTTTCCATAATTCTAGATACAGCCTACTCGATGCGACGCTCACAGAGTCGCGACGCCAGGCCACGGCGGAAACTCTCCTAGCCTCTTCGTTTACCCCTGGTAGGTTTCCTTAACCAACGCAAAGTTCGCGTATCTGATGCCGGATGCGCTATGTCTCTAGATGAGCGAGTAATCTCAGGAGCGTTTTGGGTGTACGCGTGAAGGGTTGATTGCGGCGGTGGAGGAGTAGTCTACGTACGGGATTGGGATTTGTCAGTGCTTTCCCGGCGCGTGTGATAGTAGACAGGGTTCTATGGGTGCGCCNTCAAGATAGGGTATGAGGTAAACGTTGTTGGCATGAGGTTCGAGATCTTCCCCGTTCTCGTCTTCCTGCTTTCAACCGTCTACCTCCCCTACCTCGAGTTCCTGACCAAGTCCTGCCTCCTACCATCATCATCTTCACTCAGTACCCTCGTCTTACCCACAATGTCTCAGCGTACAGGCTCTTGCAGGGCCTATAGATCCCCGGGCGGCTGCCGATACGGCGACCGCTGCAAGTTCTCCCATGCGCAGGGTGGCCCTGCCACACCTCGGGGGTCGCCGTCGCCAATGCCGTCGCCGACGAATCGCAGTCGATCGCAGACACCTTTTCCTCAAGCTCAGGGCTCGCCTACCCACAATCGTCCACCCAGCGGAGTCCCTCGTGGGGCGTGTCAGTTCTTCTGGGCTTCGGGGGCATGTGCTAGAGGCTTTGAGTGCTCCTTTCGCCACGTCAAACAAGCTGGACCCCCTTCAGGCCCTGTTGACACCGAAAACGGCGGTGATCCGGGCTCACAGGGCGGCCAAGAGGTCGATTTCTTCTCTACGGAAGGCCTAGCAGTCAGTATCGGGTCCACCCGAGATGATCGTCACAATCTCAATCCAAGCGACGTCCACAACCACCTGCGAGACTTCGTCCGCGACAAGTACATCTTCAATAGTGCAGCACAAGTACAAGGGTTCATCAGGGTGTTGGCTAGTGTGAACGAGGGCAACAAAAGCTGGGTATGTCATCAACCTGTCGATTTCAGATGGAATTCCCCTTCACACGTCCCATATGTCGATGACAGAACACAGACAACGCCCAGGTTAGTAACAATCAGGACAACTGTGGGCGGCGTAGCAGCTAATGACGTTCTACAGGAGTTCTTAGAGGTCGTAGTGAAAGTACGTTCTCCCCCGTTCGCATTCACGTATGATGCTCATTCAACGTCTCTAGGGCAATGCGCTTCATCGCATAGGAGAAGTTCTGCGCTTTGAGCCCGTCGCGACTACGATCGGTTTCAATACTGGTTCTCTCTCCTTTCAACGCGCATACATCCCACTTTTCCAAGTCAGTATCGTCGATCGATGCGCTTTCCATCGTCTGATTGAGCTCTTGCCTAGTTCTTTGCTTCTGATCTCATCCTGAAAACTACGCTCCATAAGAACATCAAGTATGTTCCCCATCTAATCGGATGCATATTATACTGATAGCCGTATAGCCACTTGTATTCTATCATCCAGAACAATCACGAACATGTCTTCATAGCACTCCAAACATCGATGTCCGAGATGATGGCAGCTAGGTCATGGATGGACAAGACCCCCAATCTGTTACCCACTCTTCAGAACAGTCTCGATGGCCTGAGAATTTTTGGCTCTGTTTCTACCGTTCTATGGCAGTATGTATCGTCTCACACGTTGTCGCTTGCAGGCGTGGCTGACAAGGTTTCTGTTTTAGATACTTCACGAGATACAAGGAGGCAGCCCGCCAAGCCGACGTGCTCCCCTTTGTCGAGCGTTTAACAGACTGGTTCAATACCTGGTCCCGAGACGTATCTGCATCCCCACCGAGGTTCGAGGATCCCATCGTTCATGCAACGCCGAAACATCGCGCTCTCGGTATTGCCCATATCGGGGAGGAGATCCTGAGACTGCAAGAGCTCGTCGGGCGGGAGTCAGGCGGCATCCAACGCCTTCGACCTGGCCCTACGAAATCGACCTTGACTGCCGCTCAGCGTAATCAGGCAATGGCCGCGCAACTTTTGCAGACATACGTCCCGCCTGGTAATCTTCGTCCCGATGGTCCTCGTCACGACAACGATTTCTCGAACATCGCAGATATCGCAATAGCGCCAACTCACGAAGAACTCCTATGTGCTGTTCAGCCATATCTGCCTGTCTGTCGTCAAGACGCACCGCATCACCTTCCAATGAACTCGATGCAGCGGCATTTAGACATACAGTTCCGATTGTTACGGGAAGACCTAATGTACGATCGCTGCGTATCTATCTGCTTGATGAAGCTCACCGATCTGACCTCTAGTTCTACGACGCGAGCGTCGTTCATGGTCATTCACGATGACCTCCTGTCGATGTGGAGTCGTCATGGCTCAAGGAAGAAGAACGGAACCAAGACAAAGCTGGAAGAGATCATCCAGAAGAACGGGGGGGNCTTATCGCACGAGCGGCTACGATTCCGTATTCTTCCAGATCTATACAAACGCCGAGTTCTACGAGCAGCCTCCCCAAGCGCAACGGCGAGGAGTAGTCGTTACGCTCGTGCTTGATGCCCCCGCTGTGGGCTCGGCGCGCGACAAGGAATCGAAGAAACGCTATGACTATTGGGAGCACAGCAAGCGTCTCCAGGGATCCAGCCTCGTCGCGCTCGTCATCGTCGCAAATCGTTCTATCAAGGTATATCTTGGCGTTGTCGCGTCGTATGGCAAGGATATCGCGGAATCGTCGAAACACAAGCAGGGCCGCATACATCTCAAGGTCGCGTTCTTCCAACCTGACGTCGAGCTGATGGCGCTGAGAGGCGAGCGCTTGAGCAAGGATGCGTCCTCCTTCGCGTTCTTGGTCGACAACAGCATTATGTACGAGAGCGCCCGGCCATTCCTGGAGAAGCTGCAGTCCATCGAGCCTACCAGCATCCCCTTCTCTCGCTACATAGGACCTGCTGGATCGATCAAAGACGTACCCGTTCTCCCTCCCAAGTATGCCCTCGTTCCGGGTTTCCGATTCAAGTTACAGTGCCTTGCTCAGAAAGGCAAGGTAATCAACGACCTCGACGTTTCGAACCCTGCTTCTGTCACGCGTGCGCGCCAGCAGCTGAAGCAGAGTAGCATCCTTGATCCAAGCCAGGCTGAAGCTGTCGTGGACACGTTGACCAGAGAAGTAACGCTCATTCAAGGGTAAGCTTAATGCACATATTGACGTGAATAGCTTCTAACCATGCGCATTCG